>UXGC01001249.1:0-29300 GCA_900480045.1 Eurytoma adleriae
TTTTTATCACTCCGTGCGCGAAACAGCCCGCACACGACCGCCATATTGCTGTTTCGCGCACGGAGTGTTAAAAAATAATTTTTAATTAAATGATAATAAAGGCAAATAATGCTAAATTCCTTAACCAAGTAAAACGTTAAAACTATAAAATATAATTTGAATAATTAAAAAAGAAACTCTGCCAATTGCAAATACGCTAATATGAGGATCTTTAAGTTTCTTTTTTGAAATTTTACATTTATGGTATAAATTGCATTCTAAGCTGATCCCATAATGTTTTGGTCACAACCTCGTTGAATTTCTTGTTTTATTTAATATATTATTTTATTATATTTTTCGACCGACAAATTTATGTCGTCCCACAGTGAAGTTGTTTATTATTACTCTAAGACGCTCTTTGTTAATGGAAAACAGTATTTCCTTCTAAAACATTCTAAAAATTGTTCGTTATCGCTGCGCATCTGCGTTATTCCTCGTGAAATCTGATTCATCGAAGTACTCGCATTCTTACGCGAACAACGTCCATCCCGGGCGGACGCACCTTTTGAAAACCCACAAAATCTTGAAAAAACATTTTTTACGCACCTCTAATTTTTTATCACGCATCCCTATCGCGGATTAATTGCGTTTTTTATTCAATCGTTTAAATTTTCTTTTTCTATTTTATATTCACAAATTTATTATTTACTTTCATGAATTAAATTACACTTTTTAGTACTCTAGAATTGTAGAGTAATTATAGCTGCTATTAAAAACGATTTTTCAAGATTTCCGAGCGACTGTGCCCATAATAAAACATATCCGCACTTTATTTGCACCTAAAGATTCGGCTATGCCTGAGACTTCACCAATCGACATCTGATAGCGTAGTTTCGTTAGACTTTCTCGATCGACTCGAAACTCAGGTACTACACCATATTTTTCCTATCGACGGATTACAAAGAGAATTTAATGATCTTAGTGCACCTTGGAATTCTCGCTTCTAAGTGGAGTATGTTGAATACAAGCTAATTGTATAAAAGCACCGATTAAAATTGACAAATGCAAACATTTACAGCAGTCTCATTCTTCCTTGATTGATTCAATGAATTTCATAATGAAGTATTATAAAGGAATTTGTACAACTTAAAATATTAAAATCATTTAAATTAAATTCAAATTTAAACTATTTTTGTTTCACCAACAAATATATTGGGATTTTCAGTCAAACATTTGCATCAGTGCTTAGTTTAATTAAACGTGATATTTACAGTATTGCACAGCTAATTTTATTAAAAAAAAGAAACACGCAAAATTCCAATATAAAAAAAGTAGAGCCACCGAGAGAAAATAATGGCATGTTAGATGTAAAAAAATTGTATGACTCCCAAAAGCCTTGGGAATTAATGCACTATAAAAGATGACTAAAGAATTCTCAATTGGAGTTTAAAAATGCAATCATCCCTGCATACGAAAATCTTCAGTAGAATTACACTAATACATTTCAAATATTAACTGAAGACCATCAGAAAATATTTGAAAAACGACTTACAAAAACTTACAAATATCACTAATATTTAAATTTTTTGTTCAATTTTTCGTATTCACGGATGACGGCATTCGCGCATCGCACTGATATTGCTTTCTAAATGGTGATTGCAGTGAGGAACCGATAGAGCGGTAGCTCGGCCGCTCTACCTCGACAGTGTGTGCTTTTAGAGCCAAGAACGTCCAAGGCGCCGGGAGAAAGCTCATTAATTCCCTAACTCCGAATGCGTGAGCTTAAGCGGACACAGTCTCGACCATGGATTTTTTAATGATCTCGCCGAAATTCTCGTCGCAGTCTTCCTCGGGCAGCTGCTCCTGCTGCTCGTTGACGGCCAGCCCGTCCTTGCCCATGTCGAGCTTGACGCCGTTCTCGTGGTAGGCGCCGTGGTGCTGCTGCTCCGACTGGTGGTGGCTCTGCTGCTGCTCGACCATGTCGCCGTAGTAGGAGTACCGGGCGGAGAGCAGCTCGGAGAAGGGCTCGAGCTTGCCGATCTGCTGGGCGACAGAGCTCATCGGCTGTATCGAGTTCAGATTCGTGTACTGCGAGCCCGTCACTTCGTCCTGGGCGAATGGCGCTTCGTACATGCTGTGCTGCTGCTGCTGTTGCTGCTGTTGCTGCTGCTGCTGCTGCTGCTGTTGGATGAGCGAGTGACCCTGCTGGCAGTCGCCGCTCGAGGCGGCGCTTGACTCCTGCGAGTACGAGCCGTAGTGCGAGAAGCCCTGATTTGCCCCGACCGACTGAAACTGCGGCTGAAAGGGCGACCTGTAACGTAGAAATACAGATGGCTAGTGAAAAATCATCTGGTGATTCTTAAGATAAAAGTTTATTTGTGAAACTTTTCCTATGTTACGATTTGGTTATTTAAATGTTTATTATCTTATTTTTAAGATTTTAATTTCTTTTATTTACTTAGAAGTAAATCTTTTATTTTTTTAGATTAGAACAGTTAAAACGTCAATGTACATTTGAAAAATTTCACAAATTTGGAAACAAAATGTTTATTTGAAATGTAACAAACAAAAATGGTAAAGTTGCGACGAAAAATAATATTACGTTACGTACAAGTGGAACGATGAAATTTTCATAATTTTATGTCATCAGGTCTAAAGTGGTGTATTGTAATAAATGGAGCAATTATTAAAATTATTCAATCTCGAAATAGCTTCTGCGAAACGTGTTCGGATTTTCCAAGGTGTGGCTTCACAGAACAGCGCCAAGCATTTAGGTAAATGAGTTTTCTTGCCGCGTATAAAGAATCGCTTTACTTTTGACATCAGATTAAATTGCTTATTTTTGTTGTATTATTTGTACAATAATTGAATGGAATTAATTAATTAGGTTTATTGTATAAGAGGTGAAAATTCAAGTAGTACAAAACCTTTAAAAGACCTGGAACTTTGCTTTAAACATGCTATCCCCGGTCAAAATGGCCGATTGTGCTGGACTGAAAATAGTAGAATCGTCTTGAAACTCAAATTATAATTGGGAAATGACAGATTCAATGACAGAACAGTATTGCACATTGAATCCAATTAATGCAGGTCAGTTATTAATCCGCATCAAACCAATTCAATGAAGTTCAAATTGAACACGATTAATTTTTTGTCAAGCTGCGTTAATTAGATTCAACGTAAAATACGGGTTTGAATCTGTCATTTCCAAATTAAAATTCGAGATTCGAACCGATTAAATTGTTTCACTCTTTTCAATACAACAATCGGTCAGTTTGTGTGGGGATGCACTGAAAGAAATATTTTAGTAATTTTTACGAAAAGTTTAGTTAATTTTACTAGATCTGGTCACAGAGTGACAAATCTACTAAAAATTAATAAACAGTATGGTAAAAATTTCACAAACTTGCAGTCTGCGACCGAAGTACAATACTGTCTAGTACAATTTACTGACCTTTTTGTAAAAATGACTAAAATATTTCTCTCAGTAAACGCACATATTTACAAAATTACAAGTTAACGAAAACAAGAATGAATATCTTACAAATTCGCTCAGCAAAAAAAAAAGTTTAGCCATCGTTTTGCAATGCGCCCTCTTACCTCGAGGTTGAGGGCAGATTCTGATAAGTCTGATAGTCAGCGTAGGGGTTCTGCTGAAAGGAGATGCTGGGCCCGGGGTTGCCGTAGTGCTGAAAGCTCTGACCGAACTCGTTGTGGAGCTTGCGCTGCTGCTGGCCCTGGCCGGGGTCGCCGAGGCAGTCGTCGCCCGGATAGCAGTCGTCCCTCATCGCGTAGAGATCCAGGCTGTCGGCGCGCGTGCCGTCCGGGCTGTCGTAGTGGAGGCCGGTGAAGCCGCCGCCGAGGCAGTCGCCGCTCGACGTCTGCTCGACGACCGACGACAGCGACAGCCCCAGTCGGCTCTGCTGCTGCTGTTGCTGCTGTTGCTGTTGCTGCTGTTGCTGGTGGTGATGGTGCTCCTGGTGGTGGTGCTCCTCCTCGCGGTGCGGCTTCTTCTCGAGCTCGAGGCGCATCAGCGTGTGGATGAAATGCGTGCGCACGCGGACGGGGTTGAACTCGATGCGGCCGGAACTGTTGGCGCAGCCGTCGCGGGAACAGCCGCACGGGAAGCCTTGACGGTCGACCTGAGGGAGAATATACGTCATTATATACGTTATGTTCATTGAAAACCCGAAAATTTGTAATGATTTAAAAGCATTTATTATCTTTTTTTAAACTAACAATTTTTTTCATTCCGGTTGCGCTTTAATATAATTCGCAACTATGTAATTTTTTGCTTTAGATAAAATGTAGTTTTAAAAAATGATTTAAGTTCTATTAACATTACAAAAAACAATTACCGTAGAGAAATTTATACTTTTAGAAACAAAAATAAATAAGAAATAGTACGCATAACATTTTTCAAGGCATAAAATTACGAGCTGTGAAAAATATGTCCTCAAGAAACTTGAAAGACCTTTCTTCTACCCAATCATAAATTTCAGTAATTAAGCTTTCCTCGGTCAGTAAAAGAAAAAAAATACAAAAAATTAAGAAAACAGATTTTCTACGTGCCGTGGACGGCTGTCGACAAACCGTCGAGAAATATGATTTTATTACGGTCGACCGACCGAACCGAACCATTTGAGCCGGGTACATGTGTCGCAAAGCACCGCGAGGTAAACAGAGAAATTTTTCGGAGTGCCTCTTTCACATCTACTAACCAATAGTGAAGCATTGTTATAGTGTGCTTTTTGATTAAACAAAGCTGGCCTAAGAAAAAAAAACGCTTGTGAATTCTTGAGTAAGCTGTAAGCGAATTGTTCTCGAATTGTTTGATGCACATTTTGCAATCTGCACTAATTATATATTGTTTAAATTAAGGCGCGTACCCTGCAAACAGTTTACGTTTTTATCGATATTTGTTATACCGTGTATTATTTAAATTTAAACTATGAAATTTTAATATTGATCATGGTCCTTATAAAATAATTAATTTTATGGCTAATGCTTTACAAGTAGTATCTTGGAATTTAGAGGGTAGTTAATTACACGCAAGATTCAAGTGAATAAGAAACTTAAAATAATTGTCATAACTTCTCGTTGAAAAAGTGTTTTATCAGACTTCAGTTACAAGCTTCCTCCTGTACAAATAAGATAAGACTCTGAAGTGAGTCATGAATATTTTCACTCGGCACTGTATTGCATACATTTATTCGTTTGCTTTAAGCTTACTACATCTATTGTTCGATCAACAATCTAAATAATTTAACTAACTCAAAAGGAAAAAAAATACTCTCATAATGTGAAATATAACAAAAAACGAAAAATCACACTATTGTACAAAAAAATTGAGTTTGTACAAAAACAAAAATTTTTAGAACATATAATAAAATGATTGCCGCGACAAATTTCTTTTATACTACTGATTAATTCGCTACAACTGTATCTGAATTCATTTAATCTAATTATTCACTTGTTTTATTTTATTGAATAAATGGGACTTTAGATCCGCAAATTCATGATAACTGAAAATTTATTTAAATTTCGTATGATGTTTTAATATAGACAACAAAATCTTGAAATAACGAGTCTAATCTTCTTCAAAAGGTGCAAAAAAACAGTATTAACAGTAACTAAGAGGAATTTTCCTCCCTTCACACTGTTGAAAATTGGTTGACCCTACAATACACTAATTTCTTGAATTTAATTAGTGCAGTTTATTTGATTATACACAAAATTTACAGAAATATTTTTTGTGTATCTTTTCATCGTAAACGAAATACGTAAACATGTGCAACTTCTACGTTTTCTTCGTAATAATACACAAAACTTCGATTTACACAATTTTTTTAAAAGCGCATAATACTTGTCTTCCGCACATTCTTTCGCACTACAACTAAACAAATAAAACAGATAAATCATAAATGAACGAAAAAAAAGCGAAAAGAAAGCTTTAAACCAACCTGGCACTTGACGTTAGCCCGGCTGCAGGGACAGCTCTCGGGGTCGCAGTAGCCCTTGCAGGCGCACCCGCAGTGCTCCCTGCTGGCCCTGATGTCCCGGCACTCGTCCTTCTCCACGGCGTCTATCCTGCGCACGCCCGCCGCCCGTAGGAGCACCCGCCTCTGCCAGGTGGGCACCGGCTGCAGGAAGTAGTAGCTGTCGATGTCGACCTCCTCGGTGTCGCTCGGCTCCTCGTCCGTGTCGTCGGACGGGTCCTCCGAGGAGGAGGCCGCCTCGGTCGAGCTGTTGGCCGCGCGCTCCGAGCGCATCTGGGCCAGCCGGGCCCGGTGCGCCCGCCGCTGCTCCGCCGCGTGCTCCGACAGCGAGAAGCGCTCGGCGTAAGTGTGCGCCGCCGCCATGCCCAGCGTGCTACCGCCCTGTCGACAGAGATTCCCACGTGAGAAATTAGGAGGAGCGCACTGCTTTCGCCGCGCGATTTATGCTTTTTCCCCGGCGAGTCGATTGTTGCGCGTCTTTGGAGAGGAGGTAAGGTAAGGTAACGGGATGACGAATTCCTCGAGTACCTTTCAACGGTGTTTTTTTCATTTTTTGTAATGTGGAGTGAAGTGATGTTCGCTTATGTGTTTTTATATTTGTAATTAGAATCCCGCATGAAAGTACAAAAATTTCGGTACATCCGTTTGATACGTGCAGAAAAACGTTGCGTTTAAAATGAATTAAATTATTAAAATGAATTAAATTAAAGCATGGGTAAAGTCGAAAAATTAAAAGAATTAGTATTACACGCAACTTTGCTACTAAATGTAGTAAAATTTCATATAAATATTTTAACATTTACTAACCGTTACAGTAATTTTTTATTTTTTGAGTTTGCCTTCGCTTTAGAATGTACAATTTTTGTACTTTTAGTCTATTGATCGACACGTATTTTTTTTTTTTTTTTAATTTCACTTTTATATCAACAAAGATATTACCATATTACAACTAAAAAATTTTATGACGCCATCAGAGCGTAGTATATCTGCATGGTATAAAAGCATGACGTCACGTGAATTCTAAGCAAGATATCTCTATATTAATAACTATAAAATTGAAAAAAGAAACGAATACATGTCGAATATTTTCCAATATTCTATAAGACGGTAATACTGGAATTTTTCGTGTGGAATCCTAATTAGTTTTTAAAGAGCAGTCTACTATTTTTACATGGCTTTGAAATTACTGATGAGTTGCATTTATGTTAAAAATATTGCTTCTTGCTAAATTTCAATTAACAATTTCAATACAAATGGAACGACGATTTGCATTTTCATAAGAGTTATTAATGTTCAAACAATGTTATTGTATTATACTTGTGCTTATGAAATTTTAACAAAATTAAGATAATACAATTATTGTTTCATACAAAATTTCAAATAACAATTTCAATGCAAGTGTAATAACTATTCGTATTTTCATACGAATTATTTAAGTACAAAACAAATGATTACGCATTTATTGATCTTGCATTTATGAAATTGTAACAAAATTAAAATGCAGTATAATTTATGCGCGGTGAAAAATATTGTTTTAAAAATTAGTATAATCTTTATTCAAATAAGGATCCATTAAAAAAAATTAGTGGAATGACTGGTAAAATTAAACGTATTTATATTAAATTTTACTACATTTCTAATAAAATTTGCTAGTTACTATTCTACTTTTTTCCATTTTACCAATTATTCTCGCGTCAATACAAAAAATAGTAATTTTCAACGCCATATTTTTCTCCGTATACTCACGAAGCCAACAATAAATAAATAGACAAAAAAAAAACGAAAGCTACGAAGTCGTAAGGTCAGATTTCGTAGCGAATAGAAGCGAGCTTCATGATAATGAAAAAGCTAAAATATTCATTATTCCGAGAAGCGCGGTAACTGCACTCATGACCTGGGCCGCGCTCGTTTCCCCCGCCTCGATAAACGATCCTTATCTCCACGGAGTCCCCGAAAAAAAAGGCCAACGGCTGGCGCGCGCGCATGCACGAGGAGAAAAGCCGTGGAGACGCGCGCGGAACGTAGTGTGTGTACACGGGTCGTTGGAGGAAAATCACGGCGGCCCGGGGTTGGCCGCGCCTCTTCCGGGTCCCTCTCCTCCATCCGCGCGCTCGGTTTCGCGCCTCACCTGTGAAGGCACGCAGGTGAAGCCTTGGGCCCTGGGAAAGTAGTAGACCGTGACGGCGTCGAAGTGTATCTTGCGCTTCTCCTTGCCCGGCGAGCCCGGCGACGCGCCCTCGACGTTCAGCCTCTTGATGCCGGGCTGCTCGTCCTCCATGCAGTCCGTCAGCCGGCGCTTCAGGTTGCTCTTGGCAGGGGGCCCCAGGGGCGGCATCAGCAGCGCCTTCGGCTCGTCTGTGGCTATGAAGTCTTCCAGGGGATTCGCGGCTGTGGATCAATCGTTTTCATTGTTATTGAAATTTCTTCATGGTTATTTATATTTTAGTTTTTTAGTCTAAAGTAGATCTTGTTACAGTCAGTTTTTTAGAATTTCAGAAATATTGGTTAATAATTTGCAATTTTAACCGGGTATATTTATTTTTTAGTTAGGAAATTTTGACTACACTGTTTTTTAATATTTCGAATTGATGATATAATATTTCGTATTGGTATAAAAAAATCATGAAAAATAACATTAATCTACCCTAATAGTTACGTACATATTGATGTGTCCCGTTCGTAGAGAAAAAAATTAGAAAATAATTTTATATTAAACAATATGAAAAAGAGAAGAGATTAATAAAAAAATAAAAAGATGAATATTGGGAACAAAATGTTTATAAAATATTACAAGTGATTTTCTTTGAGCAAATATTTTTTCATCATTTGCAGAAATAGCTAGCTTATAGCATTACGAAGCGATAAAAAACAGGGACAGGTAACTATCATAGACGGACTATCGATGTGCTGCAGTGTCAACAATCGATAATACTAGTGCCGACATATGATGCCAGTTGACTGTTACACTCGCTAATCCAATAAACATTCACTGCAATTCCTCTTCAAATTTTTTTGATAATAAAACAGTAATTTATTTCTCTACCGAAATAAAACGGTATATATGAAATAAATTGTTTGTATAATAAATTAAACTTTACTGAAAGTAAAGTATTTTTTTTTATATTTATTCGATTATAAAAGCAAGTGTATCCTCAATTCATTCGTTTATTTTAAAATGATAACGAAATTTTAATTTTTATTATCTTATTCAAGTCTCTAATGTGTACGCAGTCATAAGAGGAAAATAGGTTTAGCAAAAATTACTGCATTTTTTAGTTTACAGAGAGAATTTTTGAAATTGCAAGGAAAGAGTATAATCATGGGATGGTTTGCAACACGGAAATTTTTACAGGAAATTGCCGTAACATTTATTTATGAGATTTCTCGTAAAAATTTCCAGTTTTACAATTACGTTTCTCTTGTAAATTTTTTTTCTTTCAAATTTTAAGAAAAATGTTTCCTCTTGTACAGTCAGGGTTAAAAAGGACTTTAGGCTTAGTAAAAATTATATTTCTGCATCATGAACATCGGTTAAATGCTAAAAAATACGTTGGTTAAATATTTTTTTCAGTGCATTTGTTTATATTAAAGTCGACAACTACATTGAATAAATTAGCGTAGGAAATTATTATCGTATACTAATTTGCTATAAATTCTTGGAGGTGGAGGTCAGGCAGAGTGAAACACGATAAAAATTACCAGTATTAATTTAAATTTAAATAAATATTTGAAAACTAGTAAAATCCAACGCATCTCGCGCGCTCAGTTATCTTATATGAATTTTTCTACGTTATATGATGAACTTTTTGAATTTTAGTGCCATTCAACCGGATATACTCATGAACCAATCAAATCGCGTTTTAAATGCTTCATAACATCCTGGCGTCGTTTTATTTTAAGAGAGGAACATTGCAATCTCTCCAAGGATTATCGTAATTTTTTCATGCTTCCACTGAATCTTCCCTCTCAAATAATTTATGGAAAATTTTCCTTTTTATTATTCTCAGCGCGTACAACTATTCTCGACATAAAAAAATATAAAAAAACCTAAGATTCACTAAAGAATAAAATAAAACAACTCACATTTATCCTTATCGGAAAGAATATCGTCGGGTATCCTGTCGAGGAAGGACGTCTCGCCGTCGGACTCGGGTGCAGGCGCGGGACAGGTGGGGTCGCCGGGCATCTCGATGCCGAGGCCGGAGTCGCTGCCGTCGGACCGGACCTCGTCGGGCGCGCTCGCCGCCAGCGCCAGGCTCTCGGCGGAGTCGTCGGTGAAGGGCACGGGCCTGTCCTGCTCGAGCCTCGTCAGCACGACCTGGCTGAGCGCCCCGTCGCCTACGGCCTCCGCAGCGGCCATCGAGGCCAGCGCCTCCGCGCCCGCCGCTTCGGTGTCCACCTCCTCGGCGAAGCTCGCGGCCGCCGCCGACGACCTGCCGGGGCTGGAGAACTCGATCTCGTCGCCGATGTGCAGCTTCTCGACGAGGGCCTTGGGGCTGCCGGACAGCAGGAGCTGGCCGCGCGGCCCGAGCTGCAGCTCCGCGTCGAGCTTGTCCAGGAGGGTGACGCGGCCGCAGCTCGAGAGCACGCGGTTCTCCGCGTAGCCGGGCGCGTTGCAGCGCTCCAGGACGAGGCTGGTGCCGAAGGGGCAGGGGGAGCCGGCGCCTAGGCTCCCGGAAGACTTGCCGCCCGCCTCCGGCTGCTCCATCGGCCCGCCGAGCTGGGGGTCGGCGTCCGGGGGCCTGGGGGAGGCGACCTGCGGCTGGCCGTCGACGCGCGACAGCCGGATCACGAGCTCGCGGTGGGGCTTAGAGCCCGGCCCCGAGTCCTCCTCACTTCTCGCGGCACTCGCGGTACCACCACCGGCACTAGTGTCTTGATCGTCCGCGTCGGGGCCGACACGGGCGGCGGACTCGAACGACAGCGAGATCTCGCCGAGGGTCCGCTCGCACGGGCTCACGTGCACCGGGGACAGGCGGCGCACGTCGTTCTTCAGCTGCTGGGCCTTCTCCTCGGAGACCTCGACGCCGATGGGCTGGAAGTCGGAGGCGGCGCTGCCGCCGCCGGGGAGGGCCGTGGACCGCCGGCGCGTCGCCGGCGTGGGTGACGGCGCGCTCGGTGCGACGCTGCACGATGCCACCGCCGTCGGTTCCTTGGCTTCTTTAGCACTTGCGGAAGGGTCTAACCTGTTGGGAGTAATTTCGTGGTCAGAGATGTTGGATTTTTTTTAATTCCCCTGTGACTACTTTCTGTATTGTTTGATTTGATCGCGTAAAGTATAGCAGGGTCGATCGGCTAGTAAATTGTCGAGTGGACAACCCACTTTAGACAGAGCAAACGTACTTATTTACGTACTTATGTTCTTATTTAGTTTTTAAAATGCTGACTGTATAAATTAATTTAAGGTGATCTATTATTTTTGAGAAAATTAAAGATTTAAACTGTTAACATTTATATATCAGTGAATTTTGGGCAGAAGAATTTTTTAAGTATATCTTGTTAGTCTAATAAGAATGAAAGAGAATTATTCATACTCATTTGATACACTTTCGCTCTTTCACTTTTATCCGACTAGTAGGCTTCGTAATCTCGCCTTGTTAGTAAATTTTACTACAAATAGGTTTTTTTTAAATAGTTTGGATCATTCTGTTTTATTATTTTTATTGAAATTGTTGAAATTGTTGAAATTGTTAATTTTTGTAAAAGCTGGCGATGCTTTAAAGAGTATGCTACGAACTAGAGGGTATCCAGCTACTACTAGACGATTGACCTTACTCCAATTCTGCCTATCGAACGCATTTAGAGTATATAATTTACCCTTTTTCTAAAATAAGATTATGTTTATAATACATTTATAATATCACAGTAGATTAATTTTTTTCAACTCTACTTGTTGCTCTACTTAGCGAAATATTTATTGCTCTGCCTTCACTTACATTGGACATACTTTGAACAGTTATAACGGTACGATCATATGGATTTTATAAATAAAGATCCACTGTGGTTTAAGGCAAGTGAAAAATTTTGCGGCTATTGAACTCATTTCTTCATTCTAAAATTCTTTCTCGCAAACGAAAAGATTTATTGTATGAACATCGACATTTAAAAAAAAGCAAAAGAAAATGATATTTATATTTCTTAAATTAGCAAAATTCCGTTTGTAAGTAGGACTCGAAAAAAGAAATGTTATCAACAGCCAATCTAGTACACATCGGTCTTGAACTAGAACTTCTTTACTTTTTTCCATAAAGAACCTCCCAGGCAAACAGGGGCACAACTTTCACTTTAAAATATTTAGAGTAACGAACCTGCAATACCTAATCCGTTGCTCGTAAATTTCCCACTACGTATTTAACGCGGACTGCATTCAAAATATTTGATCACCACTTCACACTTTATGTAAAACTCGCTACGTTATTGAAATGTCGATGTGGAAAATGAACTGTGTAAGTGTCTAATTTGTGAAAAATCTTACGGAGAGTGCGATTGTGTAATGTCAAAGTATTGTAAAGTCAAAGATTGTGTAATATTCATAAAAAAATATTCAAAAGAAGGTTTACAATTTTTTTTACGACGCAGACAATGAGTTTTTGTGATACAACAATTGTTTCTTTTTATTTTGAGGAGGATTCGAATGATCTTGAGGACGTGCCAAATAAATATACGAGATTGCAATAAGATAAAAAGACTTTACTTAGCCCAATTTTGACTATTTTAATATGAATATTTATTTATTTCAACTAACTTGTTATCTGAGTGCAAGATGATTGGGTCATTCTCTGGCAATTAAACTTCTGTCGCATATCTAAAACTTGATAGATTTGAGGCTTTCTCTAAAACTTTTTAAGGTAAGGAAACAAACATCATAGTCAAGTTATAAATATTCATAAAAACTGTAGGAATTTGTTCGTTTCTTATTATAATGCAAAATGTTTACTTACAAGTTATAATGAAGTCTATTGATGAAAATTCAAATTATTCGTTTAAAAAACTTTAATAATTTGATCATAGATTTTACAGCAAATTTTTTTTTTAATAATTAAAACTTTATTAATTACCATCATACAAAAAAATCTGTCTAAAATGTAATTCACAAAATGGATTAAAGTATGTAATATTAAAATTAAATAACGTCAAAAGCATTTGCAAAACAATCTCTATTAGAAAAAATAACACCACAATTGAATAAACAGAAATGTATCCAAGGTTTATGCATAAAGAAGTTGTTGAGCTAATAAGAATTTTTCTATTTTCTCAGCAAACTCAATGAAATGAATTTCGCCCAGCGCAAATGAAAACGTACAAGTTATTTTTCCCCCCGCCACGCGCGCAAACTGCGAGCTCATAATCGATATAACTTTGCACCAGCGATCCTCCTAAAGCATCCAATTAATCAGTAAAACATAAATATGCATCGAACGCAGCGACTGAACCAGTTTTTTTGTAAAAAATCTCCCCGAGATTTAAAAAAAATAATTCCAATCAATCGCACGAGGTAAAAAAGAAAACTTCGAGAGAGAGAGAAAGGGTCGAGCGTCGGCTTACCTAACGTCGTCCTCGGGGTTGCTCTTGCTGGCGTAGCTGCCCATGTCGAGGAGGTGGGGGCCGCTGTCGTCGAGCCGCTCTACGTCGAGGAGCGATGACGCTGACGACGAGTCGCTTGCCGTGATCGGGCCCAGGTCATCGAGAAAGGCGAAGCCGTCCTGCACTGGCTGGATGACCTCCGACTCCCGGAGCATGGCCTCCACTGAGCTCGAATCCTCCCGGGCCTCGGCGAGCAGATGGCCGGCGGCCGAAGGCGGTTCCATGTCGGCTCGAGTATTCTTCTGAAAAATAAAAAGAGAAGAGTGGGTTATTATTAGAACACTGCGATTTTTAAGAAATTTTTTGTTAGTTTTTCGATGATAGATTCGTATTTGATAATGAATAAGTGAACGTGTAAAAAGTGTAGTCATAATTATTAAAGAAAAACAATTGTGCAGTTATTGATTATATGAAAGAATGTTTTTGATTTAAAATAAATGGCTATTCGCTTATTTTACTTTATCCTATTTACAGGGCAGGAAAAAGATGATTTGTTTGAAATTATCTTGTTATGTTCTAATTCAATATTAGAAAAAGAATTCTATTAATTAAATAAATGTACATTACTGATAAAACTTTAATAACTCTGATTAAAAGAAATAGATTAATTAATATTTGTACTAATACTAATTATTCGCAAGAGTAAATTCCACACTGCATCATCATATTTCTATATGAATTTTATCTAAAGAAGATAGATATCCATTTCTATCTGAAAATAGAATATCGCTTATTTACCAGTAGAACACCTATTCTAAAAACAAGGAATATCCGAACGATTTAAAAAGCATCTTAAATAGAAATAAAAATGGCAATTTCCGAATCACTTTTTGTTACACGACCGAGAACTAAAAAGCGCTTAAAAAAGCTTTTCCCTTAAACCGAATTCACAGCCCGACCATTGAAAACGCAATTAAAACTCCCTATGAAAAAAAAAGCGGGTTTTCGATTTTCCTCCGTCAACCGTTCGAGCAATCGACAGATCAAAAATACTCAAACGAACTTCCCTCCCCCAAAAAGGGAACGAAAAATAAAAAGAAACCGAAAACCTCGTTCGGTGCCCAGAGAACTCGGGGGAGAAAAGCCGCAGCGGCAAAAAGCGAGACGGACAACACGGGCCGGCGTCTGCGACTTGAAGAGACTATTATCCCGGCGGCCGGTGGCTTTTCGGGGCGGGGGAGGTGGAGGTCGTAGTCGGCTTAGCCCGCGCGGCGGCCACCCACCCCCAATCGGTTTAGCGCGAACGTCGCCCGCCGCGCATTCTTCCGGCCGGCCCATTAACGCCCCCGCGGACGATACGCTCGCGGGCCGAGGCATACGCGAGGCGCGGAAAGGACGGGGGGGATCAATAAGCCGCGCTCTTGGTACCGCGCGCTCTCTGGCCCACCCCCCGGGTAGTGTGTGATACGCCGGGCCTCCCGGAGGCCCGTGCACTTTGTTTTCCGCGGTGATTACCAGAGGAGCGGATTCGAGACTCGGGGTGGACTGAAGCTGGTTGATGGTTGACGAAGCCGCGTGGACGGGTGCGTTTGAAAATGCGTGGTGTATACGATAGACGCGGGATTTTTCGCGAGTCCGTTATCGGTTGCGCGGTGACGGGGGACGACGAGGTGGAGATGGATAAAGGGCGATCGCTCGTTGGGGCAACAATAGGGTCGGCGTTGCGAGAGCTTCTGGGTGATTTGATGGCTTTTGTTTTAAGTAAACAGAAGGATTTGACAGTAAATTCGAGCGATGAAAAAAATGTCATATTTTCCAGCAGGATGGTAACTGGAAGGAAATTCGAGAAAACTGGTTAAATGTCTCTGATTAAACATGATCATTTTTGAAGCGTGTTTAACTACAAATGAAAAACCGCTCGATTTTTTATCGTAAAATGAGTGAAACATTTTTAAAGAATGGTATAAAAATGGTTTCTTTTTACTGCGGGAGAAATTGAATTGAAAATAAGTTCTAACTAAATGTATAGTCCTTTTATAAAAAAGCATATCCTTTTCATTGTTAACATTATTTCTCATATATTAATTTTCCAGTTAATCTTGTAATTTTTTTGATTATTTTAATATGTATTTGTTAGTAAGCTGCAAATATAACTATTCCGACTAATTATTCCAGATCTAGTAAAATAAATAATATGTAGTAGTATTAATTGAAATTCTTGAAGCGCATCAGTTACAAAGTTCCACTTTGAGTTGGTTTAACTTTATGTGCTTTCATATGATTGTGATACTTTCATCGGCATTGCGGCAGATTTTTAAAATAACATTTCTTAAAAATACCTATATATTTCTTTTTACTAAAATGCTTTATTTAAAAGAAATCATCAAAATTACACCTTTTCGGTACCCCATCCCGGTACCTTCTCATAAAACATCACCAAAAAAATATGTTCAATCCAAACAAAAACGAATAAATCAGCAAGTACAAAACAGTTGAGCTCCCAGCTTTTTAATTAACACATTCACCTCGGGCTATTTCACCGGCAATGAACAAATCGATCGCTCGCTGCCGTATATACGAGCGCAACTAAAGGATTTACAATAATCAGCGATACAAAAACACCGCCCAAAACAAATCCAGCGCACTCGTACATAAGCAAACGTCCCCGCTTATTAATCCCTCGCAAAGCACCCGCTACTCCTCGAAAGCGGTAAATTCATCCCCCGGCAGCAGAGCAGTCACCGACGCGTCGCCGTCTTCTCGCGTGTTTTTCACCTCCCGCCTCGGAGATTTATCGGGCGCGGGCTTCAATCGGCGTCGCCGAGTGTGCACACCTCTTTTAAATTCCCCGCGCGGCCGCACTCTTTTCCCGCTGCGAGCGAGTATTGCCGCGGACCGAAGGAGATCGCAGTCACTTACCGAGCGCTCGGAAAAATAAAATCCGGCGAAAAGGGAGAGAGAGAAAGCAGCTCTATTCTACCTTTCAGCGGTGCGAGCGGCGATCAATCAGAACGGGATCTCCCGATCGCAGTAGGATTTCCCGCGTTCGTCGATGCTCCTCTCCGCCGACGAGCCTGCGCGGGCCCGCCGCCAGCTGCGGCCGTACCCCGCATCCTCGGGCACACGCGCACACCCACGCACTCCTCAAATTCACCAGTATTTTTTTTTTTTTTTTATATAAAGTACACAAAGAAGAGCCGAGCACTAAAGCATTAAAGTACGATTACTAGAGTACCAAAGAATTAGTGCACTAAGGTACGAGCGGCGTATAAGAGACAATGGATAGCACAGGCGCGCGGAGTCCGGGCGCATACGTGCGGCGCGCTCACCGGTTCGCGGCGGAGTGAGCCAGGAGAGAGTCGACTCCTCTCTCGGAGCGGCGGCGGCGGCAGCGTCGGCGCTTCTCCGCCGCCGCGAGCTTCCATCCTCTGCGGCTCCGGCTTGCCTCGGGTGCTCGTCGATTCTCGGCTGGATTCGGCCTCGTGCGCAGAGAGCCAGTGTCGAAGTTGCCGCGCGCGCGATCGCAGAGAGCCCCTCTGTACACCTCTAGCTCCCCTCCCCCCCTCTTCTCCTCCCCTCCGGCCTCCCTCCCCCGCTCGTTTCCCCGCATATTTGTCTCGCTCGCACACGAGCGCGCGTCGCTGTGTACGTGTATACGTGTGCGGCTGTACGGCGGTGTGCGCGAGTCGCCGACGAATTCGAGTGTAACGCGCTTTCTCCGCGAGTATCGTCTGCTCGGCGCGCGCGGGGCAGTAGGTGGCCGCTCCGTTGCGTTACGTGTGTGTACCCTCGCGTCGCGATCCTTCCGCGTGAGCCGCGCGCGCGCGCCTTTCGGGATGAATGTTTCAGGAGAGGGTGGAGTGAAGAAAAGGGGCGCGAGTGGCGCGATTAACGGGGGCCAAGGAACCCGGTAGTCGATCGGCCCACCCCTAGTCGTCCTCGTTGATCGGTGTTAGCGCGATTAGGGATATTACCTGCGGTCGCGCGCGAGCGGCTGTGCCTTTTCTCTTTTTGGTTGACACTCTCGGCCGGTACTTTACGCCTTCGCGTGGGCGGATTATGAAGTATGCCGGGTTAATAAAACTGTTATTTTTGTTTAGATTAACTTCCACTTTTTACCTTGTTACGGAGATCGATTTACATACGTTGAAGATAATTGTTTTTTGTTCACTTATTGTATTGCGCTAAAAATAACTGCACATTTCACTATACCGTGCAATTCGATAGTAATCACTATCTTTCTTGAATAATGCGAAGAAACGATAGAAGGAATCGATTCGAGTGAAAACTGAGTCAGTATAAATTTCAGTTAGCTCAATTTTTAATCGTTTCCGCAGTGATAAGTTTCTTTACACTTCTTTCCGAATACCATTTTATAAAATGCGTACGTACTTCAGTAGTTCATTATCAAATATTTTGGAATTCAAAAATCAATCAACTTAATTGATCTGTAATGTATTATTCCGTAATGTATTACATGTATGTTGTAAAACAACATAGATGGAAGTAAATGAAAATAGTAAAAATTAAACAAAAAGGCTGCTTTTCAATTTTGGAGCAATACTTTTTATTGAAAAAAACTTTTTTAAATGTAGAAGCACAATTGACAGTGAACGGTTTAATGGCTTTTCAATCAGTGGAATTTACAATTGATTAATGAACTACCATGGCCACGCTTCCAATCTAGTATGAAAAATATTCATTCATTTTTCAATTAAAAATTCCAATATGGTCATTACATAACGCCTAATAATTGAATATCATGCATTAAAAAGTCTTTGCTCTTGTTTTCTGCAAAGCCAAATTCAAAATATAATTTGTTGATAATATATATTTTTTCAGGATAATCAAATGTTGAAAAATTCTGTGATCATCAAAAGTTAGCTAACGATAAATTTTTTCTCTTATAAAATTTTTTCTAAACTAAATACACAACATTCTTCCACTTTTTTCCTTTCCGCTCTTCTATTTCCCTCTGGATAATTAATTAGATATTATTATTATTAGTATTTCTTATATTATATTATTATTTGCAATCTGACATTTTTCTCGCCATGTTACACTTCGTAAAATACAAAAAATGTCATTTTCTAAATCGTAAACCAACAAAGTTTTCACAACAAAGATAAACATATTCGACAGCTTCCTTATCAGCACCACAGATTACCGCATTATCTCTCCCGCGGTGTGAGCAAAAGATGTTATTTATTTTTACAAACCAATCGGCGCATTGCACAATTCTCATCAGTGCATCCGATGAGCCCGAAGTCGCCAAAATAGGACGGGGAAATTACACGGGTCCTGCGCGTCGGGTATCTACATAATTTCAATCTGCTTTGACCAAGAACCTAATAATTTTCCGCCCGCGCGATAGCCGCGCGCGCTCGGCCGGGCCGCGATCGCCCCCGCCTCCACCACCCCGAAAACAGCGTACATAAATTCGAGCTTTCCTTTTCATCTGCCGAGCGGGCATCCCCTTAAAAACACGTATTACCTTCTTTTCCCGCCGACCGCGTGCGCGCCGTGAGCTGTTGCTCTCCTCGAAAAGCTCCTCGAAGGCCCTCCCACCCCCGCGTCCGTCTCTATTCGATTATCCCTCTCGCGCTCTCCTCGTCCCTTTACCCTCCTTCTCCATTTCACGCTTCGGCACTCGAGACCCTCTCTCTCTGTCACTCTGTTTCTCTCTCTCTATTTCTCTCTATCTATCTATATATCTGTACATCTAGCTATCTCTCTCTTTCGCGTATAAGCGCTACAAAGGCGAATCGAGTTCAGAGCGCCGCGGCGTCGGTCTCGCTCGCTCGCGCCTGCGCGTCGCGTGACGTCTCTCTTAGTCGCCCGCGCGCGACTCCACCCCCGCGCCGACGGTTCAACGAACGCCGCCGCCGGTGGCGCCTGCGCGCCCGAAAAACGCCGGCTCTACCTTCGGCCCCCGGTCGCTTATTTTTCGCGGGGCCAGGGCCGTCAGGACCCCTACGTGGATTTTTCGAGGAGAGACAGATGGAGAGAGACGGAGAGAGACAGCAGATGGTACGGCTGCGACGGAACTTACGCGCGCGCGTGGGAGAGCAAATTTTCGGATCGATTTGCGCCCCCGCGGAGGGGTGGGTGGGAGGGGGGGTTTGTGTACGCTCGCCGCGGTCGGTCGGTGAACGCGCGCCGCCCGCGGATGTCGCGATTTGAGGTGGGAAAACATTGGCCGGGCGTAAATACGCGCCCGGAGGGTGGCGTACGCGCGTCTTACGCACAGTGTGCTCCGGGTGCGCTCGCGCGCGACGGAGTAGGCCAGGTCCCGCGTCTTGGCTCCCTTCCGCGCTGTTTACGCCCACGCGGGGAAACATATGTTGCTTCTTTTCTAAATGTAGCTCTTCGCGGTAAACGCGTAACGTAGAAGTTTCTTTCCTTTTTTCGTGGGAAAAGCGATGGGATGCTGTCAATTGTAAATTCGTTCGATGATTTTTGCAAATGACGGGTATTGAATTTTGGCGTGGGAGTATATTTTGTACACTGATTTTGTGTTATTTATCGTAAATATGCAAGAATATTTACCATTTATAATACGTCATTAAGCGGTATTAAGTATACACAACAGAAATCATTTTAACATAAATTCTCCGAAATCCGCATGATTTCAAAGTTCCGAAATAAATTATAATAATAAAATAACTACGATACACGGTATATCAAATTTATATTTTGCTTTATCAATTCTTCGAAATTGTCGAATAATATGCAAGTGTTGCAATTCTTTTGTTGATTAATTGAATGATTTCAGTTTTGTTCAGATTTTGGGATTAATTAATATAGTTGAAACATATTTTTGATTAATTACTCGTTGTAAGAGACCCAGAATATCATGAATGTTTGAACAAGTCATTTTACTTTTTTTTTTAAATGCGAATATTCTTTTTAATTTTTTATTACTGATAAAAACATTTCTACAAATTCTAAATATTTAAAATAAATACTTTATTTGTTGTCTTCAAGCTCATTAATATTATAGCAAAGTACAATTATTATAAATTAAACTTACTTGAGAAATAAAACTTATTTTTTTCTACTACACTAGATATATGGAAGTATTCTATTTAATTTCTAAAATTGACAATTTATGAAACTTGGTAAATTATACATTCAAATTATTCAACTGTAGCTGACTTAACACCAAAAGAGTACTGATGATTAAAACCGATTCCGCGCGTGTTATCAATAATAAATCATCAAAGATAAGATAGTAACTCGACCAATATACAATTAACTACCTTCATAGAAAAAAATGTTTAGCTTCGCGAAGGCTGAAAATTTCGCGCCTATTCGTTATCAAATTTTGCAAAACCGAAATAAGAACGAAACAGGGCAGACCAGCCAGCTGTCAAAGTGAAAACGTCATTACACGGAATCTCCGGTCACTTTCCAAATATTTAGCGCCGTCGCGCCCAAATTGTCCGATCGAACGAGGCGCGCCGGCGTCCCTCCTCTCTCTAGCCCATTACCGCGGGAGTACGCGACCCGCAACGTCCGCCCCCTGCCCCCCGAATTAACCACTTTCCCAAACAACGCGCGCCCACTTCCCGGAGAAACGGAGGGGGGGTCGCCCCCGCGGGAAAAAGGGATCCGGAGAAAGAAAATCGGAGGGGTCTCGGAGCGAGGATTCCTCGCGCAATATCGGGGCCCGTCGCAGACGACGTCGTCTCGGCCTCGTAAAACCCGCGCGCGCGCGTACTTTGATCTCTCTCTCTTTCTCTCTCCGTCTCCCTCCCCCCGCCGGCTCGTCTTTTGTACTTTTCAAAGGCGAGAGAGCGCGCCTGCTTTTACTCGCTCCCCGCGTGCGGAGTCGCGCGCGCTCGGCTTCTTCTTCTGCGCGCCTCCTCTCCTCTCTTTCCGCGCGGGAGAATCCACTCTCTGTGTGCGACGCGACGCGCCGATCTCGTCGCCCGTCTTTTTTCCCCTCTCCCGTCGCTTTTGTTGATTTTACCGTTATTGCTGTTTTTTCGCTTTTCCGCGCGCGACGCCGCCGTTAATCTTTGAGGACGAGCCGCAAATAAAGCGGGAAAATTTACCTGCTCGTTTGATTCCTCGCTCTTGTTTTCCGCTTTTTCTTTCAAGCGGGTCGCTTTGTCTCTCGGGCGCGAATCGCTCGGCGAAACCGAAAACCTGTTTCGCCGCGGTGGGTAATACACGGCGATAAAAATCTCGGGTCGAGAGCGCGAGGTGTTGACGGACGATGGTACAATTTGTACGGTTTTTTTTTTCGAGAATCGGCCGAGGAAAAATTTTTTTTCCGGCGTTTTATCCGAAATCCGGATGAACGAGCGAAAGAGCGCGCGCGGACGTTAGTAGGGCGCGAGTGAGCTATTTGTAATGCAATTATGCAGCCGACGTGTCTTATTGGATTTCCATACTGGGACGTGCATCGATGGGAGTTTAGCCGGCGGATATAAAGGTTTGAGGTAAGAACGAGGCGCTCGTTGACTCTGAAAATCCGACTCGACAGTGTTTACCACCTATTGTGGGATAATTAGTGGCCTCGATTAGATTTTATCTAAAACGCGTGTGAAATTTTTTATTTTTGTTAATCCGAGAAATTTTGAAATACAATGTATGCGAGTTTTATTAATATGTAAAATTTTAAGATAAAATGTATGATTTTTATTAATACGCGAAACTTTGTGATAAAATGTATACGATTTTTAGTACACCAGCGAGTTCCTTTTTTAGTTTTAAGTATCGGAAGAGCTGTTAAATATCTTAGGAGTGAATCATCCGCAGCCCTCTTATTTTACGTTGCGCTCGAAACTATATTTGACGATAATGTAGCAAATTTAACTATACGTCTGGTTTGCAACCTTTGAAAATTTTTAAAATTAAGTTTTAACGGGTTGCATAAAAAGTACTATATAAGTTTATTTCTAGCGGCGTAGTCACGCACTGCTAGAAATAAAAGGAATACGTTTAAGAAAGTTTTAATATCTCACTAACTTCGCCTTTTATGATTTGGGAAAGCAAAAATTTCCGCAGTAACCGGGAGTACCTTTAAGCGTGTAACGATGAAAAAGGCCGTGGTACATTAACGAAAATTCCCCCGGTAAGATATAATTTAGCGTATAAATGTTGCAAACTGCTAATATTTTTACGGCCGAATTCAACTCTAATCCACTTATTAAAGTTGGAAAAATGACTTCGCTAAAATTAAACTCCGCAACGAACTTTCTAAAGTTAAGGTATTGATCCCCGTACAAATGTAACTTATTAAAGCGCTCATTGTCTCAAAGACCAGTAGCTGCAGCCAAACGAAAAATTCGTTCAATCCTTGATTAAAAAAAAGAAAAAAAGAAAAAAAGTAGCAATTCCACAGCCAATTTAAATCTAATAAAATCGAAACAAATAAAAAAAAAGGGGAGGAGAGGGAATCAATTGTCAAAGTGAAGAGTCGCATCGAATTCATTAGCTACACTTGCGACGCTAAACACGCGCCCGGGGCGATTTTAATCAGGAAAAAAGGAATTCGCGCTATACGCAACGACACACATTTCGCCGGCGAGCGTCGAAGCACAGGCGACTCGTCGTCGCCGGGCGCGCTCGCCCCGTCCCTTTCCTCCCGCGCCGCCGTCGTCGTCCCCCACCTCCGCCTCTCTCTCTCTCTCTCTCCCGCGTCTGTCGTTTAAAATTCTCTCTTTCTCCATCATCCCCTTTTACACCGCTAACTATTTTGCTTGCCTATATTTCTCGCTCCTCTCTTTTTTTCTCCCTTTTAATGGGCGGCCCTCTGCGCGAGGCGAGGGTTCGCCGAGGGAGAGAGACGGGGGAAGCACAGGACGTCTCGCTCGCTCGGGCCGGCCTCCCTGGAAGCCGAGGAATTTACCACTACTACTACCCGCCGGGTGCAGCCTCCGAGACCCGGAGAGAAGCGAGGCGAGCAGGGCCGCCTTGTAAACACATCGGCGGATCATTAATACGCCAAATCACGCGAACGCGCGGGAAAAAAGGTGCTCGAGACTGCCGCGTGGAAAAAAAAGGAACGGGAGGGTGTGTGTATACAGGAAGGAGGAAGCGCGATAAAGTCGACGGGGGAAGTGAATTTTCGCATTCGGAAAAAATGCCGGTGCCGCCGAACGACCCATATTTCTTCTGACAGGTAGCCGCGGCTTTTTATTTAGGGGATCCGGATGGTTTTTGCGGTATTCGCTGCGAACCTACGTTTTCTCGTACCGACGTGGCGCTACTAAACGAATGAAGCGATTAAGTAAGATAAAATATTTGCCGTTAAATTAAATTAGTCTCTATTTACACTGGAAGAAAATTTACATCGAGAAGTTTTTCCTTCGAACTTTTTAATTAATGTGGGTTCTCGAAGTAAAATATTTATGTTTCTTAAATATTTTTATAAATGATGATTAGGAGGCGCGCGATGATAAGGAAAAAAATCACTTTGTCAAACAAAGATTTGAGAAAAAAAAAACAAAAATAAAATGTAGGGAAGAAAAATATGCTGAGAGGTGGCGTATGAAAAAAAAGTGTAGAGAGTGGCAAGGAGACAGAAGAAACGAAGAGGAAAAAAGGTGCGCTGGGGACGAGTGGCTTTTCTTCCGACGATTTTTTTCTCCCCCCTCCTCGATGTGTGCGCCGAGCGACTATTTCACTCCGTCGATGGAAATCTTGAGGTGATCCTCCAAGGCTAAGAGGAGCGCGGGAATATATATGGTACGTGCTCGCGTAGAATTAATTAGAAAAACAAAAAAGGAGGGCCCTTTGAGTCGAAACTCAAGTCTGTTCAAGTAAGAGTGCAACAAGGCGACGGTAATAATTGACAGCGAAGAGCTGGAGATTTTTCGGCATCGGAAGTGTACACTCGTAGGTCCTTTTGACGGAGAGGCCAGGCTGCACCGGAGGACTAGTAACAAAGAGCTCGTCGGTGCTCGCACAAATTACAGTTTTTCTTTTTAATCAAACGATGAAATATAGCATAAAAATTAACGCGCGAATATTTTCATGAAAATAGTTATCTTAATGAGAAAATATGACAATGGGATATTGCTTTTCAAAAACAATGGAGTTCCGCGAAAAGCGCAAAATAAATTTTTGCCCCGAGAAAATTGAAACGTTACTATTTGAGCAGTTATTAGTATTCAGCGTGCAAAACGGCTTTAGGATAAGATAACAACTACATCAGTCCGCCTTAAGCGTTGCACGCTGTTTATTTTCCCAGCGCGCTTCGATTTTAATGCATTAATGAAAATTTGAATAAAACATCCGGTTGCCGCTAATTACGCGCCGTCGGAGGAACCTCATAATTGAGTTTCCAGGGTCGAAGCGCCAGACGAATCACAAGCCATCACATCGCCTTCGCCGACGGACGCTACGTATTCGTGTCGTACGTTTTACCGTTCGCCATCGACGCTCCCCGGTGCCTCGGCGAAACTTGATCGAGTGTTTAAAAAAAAAGCGAAGAGTTATACTGCGTTGGAAATTTCGCTTCGAACTGCTACAACAAGAAATTCATTGGATTATTCTGCTTTTCACGCGAGAATAGAATGTTTCAATTAAATTTGCGAGGAAAATCAGTACCTAAAATCACCCATGAGTACAGTAAAAATTTCTGAATGATTAATAACTGTTGTTGAAATAAAAAATTGCTTTATATCAGTTTCAGAGAATTTTGAGAAGTAATCGATAAGTATTTTTTATTTTTTAATTTAATGTTTGTTAACAAGAAAATGACGCGTTAAAATTTATTACTAAAAAAAAGCAAATGTACCTGTTGAGAATTTTGCACTACTCTATCAAATATATACTATCGAACCTATTCGTGTGTAATAACTAACTCTTTGAAGTACGCATTACTTCCCGGTTAGCTGACTTACAAATTCGGCCACCGTCGCAGTATTCAAAAATTAGTAAAACTAAAATGTTTAATTGTGCAAACAAATGGATAACCGCTGAGCGCGGTAGAAACAAGAAACTTGTAGATTCAAAAAATAAGGGGAAAAAGTTACGAATAAAGAGAGTTAAATCTTCTTCGCGGTCGGTGAAACATTTTCAAAAATGGATATTTTCCTTTAGGTCGTAAACCACACGCTAAAAATATAGCAGCATACGCGTCTAGCAAATGAGTTTACTCCGCGGAGCGCGCTACATTTTCCGTGCGTTTCAAATGATATCAGCCGCGTAACTTAGAAGAACGAAGTCTTTCCATAGCGCACTAAATAAAAAATCAACGCTCCGCAGCGGCAGCTCCCCGCAGATTAAAAATGCCGACTCCTCGCGCGGAAAATAACGCGTTTTTCCCTTTCTCAAACGGACTTACGTAATTTTGTATAGTAATTCCCGAAAGCAATTTATTTTTTTCGCTGCGCTGCTGGCCGTTGCGAAAAGCCCGTCAAAGAGAGCCGCGCGCGCGCCTCGCAATCGCGTTCCCCCGAACAAGCCCGCGCGCGCGGAGTCTTTTTCGAAAGTTACGTCGAAAAAAAAAAACGGAGGGTAGAGAGCAGCCGGAAAAAGCGAAGCTCGTTGCGCTCGCGGAAAAATTCGCCGGGCGAAAAAAAAAGAAAGAAGCCGAAGGACGCGTAAGTACAAACTAGAGATGAAACGAGGAGGGAAAGTCCGGCGGTCCCCGCGGGATCGCGACTGGCGCTTCCTCGTTATAACATCCGCGGCGTCAAAAGGAGTAGACGAGGCCGCGCGGCGCTAACGAATGGAGCGCCTACGTCGGAGACGGTGCCGAGAGCGGCCTCGTGGACGAGTCGACTGTACGTCGGCCACACGTACGCCCGGGTTACAGTCGTGTGCGCGCGGTGCAGCTGCTGGCTCGTATATACGTATGTACGTGTGCGGCGGGTATATACATTTCGCCGGAGCGCGGGGGGGTGGCAGGGGGCGGGGGTGTATATTGGAGCTTGTAAATGGGGAGGGAGAGGGAGCGCGGCTGGCGGCGCGCGGGAAAGGGGTGGAGGGCGGGGGTGGCGCTGCCGGAGAGCTCGCCGTCTCTCTCGCTCCACCTCCGGCGGAATCGATCCCACCGCAGTGTAGCGCTATAGCGGCCCACGTGCATAACGTACGTACACCATGCTCTGCCTCTCCGTCGCTCCGACGTGTTTGACCCTACTCGCCTCGCGCTCCACTCCAATCTTCCTCTGTCTCGCCGCGTGCGCGTATACACCTCTCTCTCGTCTTTTCTCTAATTCCGCGTTAATACATGTTTTATACTGGTCTCGATCTAATTTACAGTGCCTACGCATTCTTTTCCCAAAAGTTCGAGGGTACCAGTCCGTTTCTTTCTCCTTTTGAATTATTGCTCCGAGGAAATCTCTTCTATCTTCCTCAGTCAGAAATATTTATACACATTTGCGCGAAATTGTATTACGAAGTTGCGGGACCGAGGTTCTTTCGCTTCAATTTTTATTTTTCTCTCCTTTTTTTCGATCGCGTCTCCTGCCCTCCCGCCCCCCTGACTATTTCCGCTCTCTATCCCGAGGACCCGCCGACATCCATCCGTTCCTCTGGCTGGTTCCGGCACTCATTTGATTTTTCCGTCGTCCCTGGCTCGCCAGGATAAATGCGCACCGAGATGTGCGGCGACTACCTCCCCAGGTCGAGGATATAGACCTGATGCAAACTGCCGAGCGCCAGGGGAGGAGGGAGGAAGGGGGAGGGGGGACAAGATTTAGCGGGAAAAAATGTTGCACCGTATTGATCCCGGTCGACTGGCGGAACTTTCCGCGCAAACATTCCATAATTTTTGCTCGGCGCCAAAGTCAATGGAAAACCCGAGCGCAGACGGGATAAAATTATTTTCATTTAATCGCACAAAGGGCGAGGTCGAACGATCAATTTTTTCGGTTGTTCTTATATACTGTATTAAATAACTGCTGTAAAAACTGTATAAACTACTTCCATAGGGTTGTTCTGTTATAACGTAGAAAAGTGAAAATTAAAAGAAGTCACTCTATTCCAGTGCTTTTTCACTTTTCCACTTTTTAAGAGTTGCAAGAGTTTTTTTATAAAATTTACTATTTTTTACTATAGTTTTCTTCAATTTTCCAAGAAAATATTATAATCAATATCAGGATGTGAGAACATTAAAATTCACTTCCAATTTTTAATAAAGTATTTTTTGCGTATAAAAAGTAATAAAATCTTTTAATAATTAATTGCGAGGCTTCCCGAGTTATTTTTGTGGCTGATAAAAGATCCCCCTAACTTTGTAGACACTTAACGAGCCGTCATAATAAAATACGCTTTTAAACTCAGGGCGCACCGTCGGCCAACAAACGAAAGTTTACGCAAACGACGGCAAGCCGCGGCCAAGGAGCCGCGCCGATAGCTCTTTAATCGCCCAATAAACATCGCGGCGAATTCACGCGGAGGGCCCCGCTCATTTTTACGCGCAATCAGCGCGTAAATCAATTACAAGCGCGCGGCAGCGAGGGAGCCGTGGCGCCTCGTGAAAGTGTCGTTCCGCGGCCGGCGGGCGTGAAAACGCTCGGCGACGAATTAAGCCCCGGCGGCGGCGCATCAGCGCCGTAAACGGCTTTACGATGCTTGTAAAAGTTCGCGTACATAGCGACGTCGCGCCCCTCCCCCGCGCGCTCGCGTCCGGCCGCGGCCCATTCACGCGAGCCACGTGCCGCCGCCGGCGCGAAATCGCCGAAGACTTATACCGGCGCGGCCCCGCTTTTCAGCCCCCGCGCGCGACTTTCATTCAATTCCGATTCGCACCTTGGCGTGCGTGCGAGGGGCGGGGGGTGGACATGCGCAGCGGCGCCGATGACGAGGCACGCAGGCGCGCGCTATTGGGATATGTTCGCGCGCGGGAGGTGGGGGTGGGGGGGAGGGCAGTGTGCGTATGCACGACGAATCTTTACGGGAGTCGAGCAACAGCCGGCGCCTGCGTGTGTAGTTGAGTCGATAATATCCGATGACGATTAATTGGTGCGTTGCCCCCGCGCGCGGCTCGATACTGCCCCGAGAGCGCGACCGCTTTGCCGCCGCCGCTGCGCGTATGTTATTAATTTCGGGATGATTACCACGGAATTTTTTTGACTTTCTTATTTCGACTTTTTTAATAAACTTTCGGTTGCATGCTTGACTGACTTGATGGACAAAAAATTTAGATTCGCATAGCACTAATGTGCACTTATTCTTTTAGTAATTTTATCATTCATTTTTCTTCATGCGAACCTGGAATAAGTTTTCAACGGTAAAATGAGTACAAATTAGTTTTTTTATTATAGTTTGAAAGTGTGAGGTTGTCTGTTTAAATAAATTTTTGGACACTTAGTACATTGTATCAATATTTTATTCAAAGAGTAATTCAATCAAGATGCGAAAACAAAATGAATCGGTCTCGTACTGGCCGATGTATATTGCATATTATACCTTGTTCTGTCGACGAAGGGTCTTGCCCTTTTTTCTTTACGTTTTAAAGTTTTTCTATTAATTTTAGAAAGAATGCAGAAGGTCTGCACAAATAGATCTTAATTTAATTTATTGAATCAGAAAAAATTTACATAAATAAATTCCTACAAGAGGTAAACACAGTTACCTGCACATAAGCTAGTACCTACACAAAAAAATTTATAAACTAAACTTAAAAACTAAAAGTAACAAAAAAGAAAAACATTTTGTAAACTATATTGTTTGACAAGGTTGAAACAATCAGTAGTTACATTTCACAAATAAATCTATCAACAATAAAACTTTAAAACAATAAAAATTTTTTCTTATAGTAGTTTTCGATACTAGTGCGTCAGGAGTGCTTCTAGGACGAGTGGGAGGTTAACGCCCGAGCGAAGCGAGGGT
>UXGC01001250.1:0-29294 GCA_900480045.1 Eurytoma adleriae
AAGAAGAGTCGAGGGCCAAGAGAAAACGTGGAAGAGTTAAAATTAAAATATCTAGAAAATCTAAAGAGGGAACTGTATGTGATATTCTTGAAAGTTCAGATTTAGTTGATAAAACACCTAGCCCCTATCCTCAATCTAAAAAAAGAAGTACAGTATCAGACGATGAGACACCCAAAAGGAAAACTCTTCTAGATCCTGAATCAGAATCAAATGTCAAAAATGTTCCATTAAGGGCTAAAAGAAGAGTGAAGAACAACAATGATGCAGAGCTGAAAAGTCAAGTGAACAGTATAAATGGCTCTAGTCAAAATAAAGACGAATCTAATTGTACAGAAACAACGAAAGAAAAGAAAGAAAGCAATGATACAGTAAGTTGAGATCTTTCGTTAATTAAATTTTTGCTTTTTATCTAATAATAACTAATAATTGTAATTAGGAACAAGATTCTTTAAGCAAGAGAACAAAATCGAAAAAGGAAAAACTAGACAAATTAATAGAATTAGCAAATAAAAAAGGCTATTCTAAACGAAAATTAGTAGAGGAAGAAGAAGCTGCAAAAATTGAAAAAAGGTTAGAGAAAAGGAAAAAACTTTTTACTATAGAACCAAATAATAAAGACACGGAAACCAGTAAGGGTAACGAAAATGTACCAAGACACAGTGATATTCTTAATGCAAAACGTACAGGCAATTTATTAAATTATTTCAGGTATGAACAAATTTTTAACTAAATTTCTAATTGTATATTCTTTTATTTTTAAGTAAACTAGGTAAAATTACATTTTTTAGTAAAGCAACTCCAGAACAACTTGAAAAAGAAAGACTTATAAAAACCAAAGTCACTGTTAAGGCAGAGATTCATACACCTGATGGTTCACCATTATGTCCATCTGATAATTTTAACAAGATAAATAATAATAAAGATTTATTGAAAAAAGATAGTATTCCAAAGTTAAAACAAGATCAGTTTGATGAAATTCTTTTGATACAGTCTGAGACTTTATCGGAATTACCTACAAATGAGAAATTACAAATATCTCCTCAAAAACATAAACCAAAATGGTCGTTAAAAATTCATTGGCAGACAAATGGTAATACTTTATTAAGTATCAGATTTTATGATTTGATTTTATGAATTAATTTTTTTTTAATTCTTTTGTGATGAAAAAAAAAACCAAAAGTCTCCTAAAGTTATTTAGTTGATGGCAATGATTGTTTAACACTTTGATCTCTGATTATTTTAAATATCTATTTCAATATTTTCTATTAATTTTAATTATTGTTTAAAGAATAATAATGATTGCAGGTATAGCTGGTGATGATGAGATATATACACCAACTGCAGCAGTAAAGTCTCAAAAAGAAAATATAAAAAGCAATGAAAAAATTCCGAAAATATTATTACCTATGAAAAATAAAAAAAGTGACTTAAACAACAGTTTTTCAGACAGTCAAAGTAGTAAAAAAAAGGATGAAAAAAAAAGTGTCTCCAATGATAATGAAGAAAAATTAAAGACTGACAATATTAAGACTGATGTAAATAAAAGGTTGAATAATTCTACAACTGACTTATGTAAAGCTAATGCAGCATCTTCTCAAGACGATGATGAGTGTTTAATTATTGAACAGAATTCACTAAAACAAAAACCACAAGAAAAGCTAGCGCCCTTATTTACAAAAAAAGTCAAGCCAAATCCTGATGTTGTGGCAGCAAGACGTTTATTTTTACAATCAGATATTCAAGAGAATAGTAATGGAAATACAACTCGAAAATTAATGCCTCTTGGACCTACATCACTACCTTTCCCAAAATTTAGTCACATTAATCAGATTTCTTCAAATATTAGTTCTCTAGAGGAAGGATTTAGTTTTACTTTAAAAAATAATTCACTTCCACAAGTAAATATTGATATGACTCAAATGAAAAATATTTTGAAACTTGACTCATCAATGCCTAAATCAGAAAATCTATTTAGTTCTACAAAAGTAGACACTGAAACTGCTTTGACTGCAATAGAAACGTATTACCCAGATGCTCGTATTCTGTGGAAACCTATATCTCTAAGATCAAAAAGTGAAACACCTAAAAAATCACAAAAAACCAGACGAAGAGCGTCTGATAAGAAAAATGTAAAAAAACCAATTGATGATGCATTAAATGAATTACTTAATAGTCCCTGGACTGATAAATATAAACCTAAAAGTAGCAAAGAAATAGTTGGTAATGAAGAAGCAGCAACAAAATTAAAATCTTGGTTGGAGAATTGGAAATCACTAAAAATTGAAGATTACAGTAGTGGCGATGAATTTTACACATCTGATTGCAGTATGTCTAGTAATATAGAAAATAATCAAGTTGCTGTTTTAATTGGTCCACATGGCAGTGGAAAAACTGCCAGTGTTTATGCTATTGCTGAAGAATTAGGTTACAAGTAAGTATTTATTTTTAGCTATACTTTATTAATTATTCTTTTTCAAATTTTTTTATATCAATTTGTAGAGTTATAGAAGTAAACGCATCATCAAAAAGACCTGGAAAAAAAATTCTAAAAGACTTTGAAGAAGCAACCAAATCTCACAGAGTAAAAAAGTCACACTTAAAAGATATGTTAATTCCAGTATCAAAAAAAATAGAAGAGACAAAGAAGATCAGTCAAAATTCTTTAATTCTTATGGAAGACATAGATTTAATTTTTGAGGAAGATGAAGGTTTTGTTTCAGCTGCATTTCAATTAGCATCCAATACAAAACGACCAATTGTTATGACCTTGAGAGATACATGTTCGCATCTTCCAAAAATGGCAGCTCAGCAATTTCGAATTGACTTTCAAGAAGCTTGTAATAAAAAAGTATTAGCTTTATTGCAACTTATTACTTTGGCTGAAACTAGTTCTTCGCTTTCTCCAAACTGTACTGATGTGAGTAAATTTTAAATCATGATCATTAAAAGAATATTTTTTGTTAATAAAGATCACTTTTATCTATACTGTGAAAATGACATAAATTTTTTCTAGGCTCGTAAAGGAGATTTAAGAAGGGCACTGCTTCAATTGCAATATCTTTTATTATCGGGCAAAAATAGTGTTTCCTTAAATACTTTGACTATTATGAATTCATCATGGAAAGATATGCGCACTTATATTTATAAACCAGCAATTAAAGCAGAAAAAAGTAAAAAAAAGAAAGAAATGCACAATAACAAAAATAATAACGAGGTTTTAAATAATTTAGTTAATAATTTAGATAGATTTGCATTAGTTTCAACTTTAATGAAAATTGAAGATCCAACTTCTCATTTAACTGAGTTAAAAACAGAGCCTAGTATATCTCTTACTGAAACTGAAACTATGTATTCCAATTTAGATGGTATTAGTTCAGAAATAGGCGAGTGGTTAATTAACATTATGCATGAATCAGTTTTATCAGATGTTAAAACAAAAAAAATACAAACAAACACAAGTGACTCTCAAATTTTAACGAAAAAACAAATTAATACTGGAGTAGATTCCGCTCTATCACAGATAGCATCAAATACTTTAGATAAACGAGCTCTTGCTTTAGACTACCTTCCTAATATTAGAACAATATGTAGGGCTGAAGAAGTTAGAAATCAACAAAATAGTAAAAGAGGCAATCGATTTTTTCACTATTTTCAAAGTTCAAGGTTGTCTACTGGAGTAACAAAATCAAATATTTTATCTGCTGCTTGTAAAATGTTGCAAGATAAAGCAGTTGTTAATACCGATACTTGATAATGTATAGTAAATTTTTTGATTATTTTGTATGTAACAGCCAGTCTGTAAAATGTGTAATATATCGATCAGTGATGAATATTTTTTATAAAAGTGTATATTATATTCGAAACATGTTTTAAATATACAATAAACATTCATATATATGAATGTGTAAATAAAAATCATGGAGTTATTGTGCTGTATATGCTACGTGAGAGAATATTTACAAAAGAATGAGTAGACAGACACTTATTTTGAATAAAGTGCTTTTTTAAATGTATCATTACTTGTAATTGAATAAGTTTTAGAAAAATTATATTTCATATTTATTTATAAAATAAATTAAAATTTATCAGAAAATGTTGAGGTTTAAGTAAGTAGCAAAATGCTAACTTGGAATAAGAGAAAGTTAAAAGAAAATATTGACAGATATGGAACTAAAACAGGAAAGGATGAAAAAGAAATTAGCTGAGAAAAACCCAGATAGGAAATGTAGAGAGAATAAAACGAAGTCCTATTATAAACAGAAGATAATGATTTTTTTTAAGTTAACAGCATTGCCTAGAATTTAATGAATTGTAAAACCAAAACATTTATATATAATATTATTATTAATTACTTTTATATTTATTAGTAAAATGACTGTATCTTTTTATAAGTATAAATATGTTTACATAAAAAGGAAATGTAAATACATTTTATATTTGTTTTCGGTTTTTACTTTAGTTGATGTAATTAACTCAATGAAATTTAGATCAAGGGAATATTAAAATTGTAATTGACTTATTGTTAAAATATAAAAGATGAAACACGTTTTGGATAAAACACTTTTTTTTATTTCCACAATTGTTTATAAAACTTACAAAGTTATATTTTTATGTGGTGCAGTTTTCGATTTAGTTCTTCAAATTTCAAAATTTTTCGAATGAAGAAATCTCCATATCGATGAGCCACCTTTGTGTCAGCTATATGGATCATATCATGATCAATGTAAAAGTCCAGCTAAAACATTTAATGAAAAATATTAATTTGTTTTCTTATTTAAAATGATTTGATATATTTGTCTAATTTAAAACTATGCATACTTCTGAACCTGACTGGAATTTTCCATCTAATCCAGAAGCACCTTTAGTCCAAACGATGTTTTTCATTTTATGTTTGAAGCATAAAAGGAATATTGTGAGTTTAGCTATTTCGCTATTTAAATCAATTTCATCATTCTGTTGATTACTAATCATAAATGTAGCTAATTTGCTCAATGGCAAAGTTGTGTAAAGCTTCAAATATGATCGAATTGTAGGTAGCATTTTTTGCTGCATAACTTCTTCCATAAAAACGTGAGTTTGATGTTTAATGGCTTCTCTAACATAGTCTTCGTTAGGATTTTCGGCAAATGGTGGATGTAAACAGAGGAATTTGGGACAAGCAAATTGGAAGCAAGATTCAAATTCTTCTAGAGCACCACACTGCATTTTATACATTTTCTCGTGGTAATTTTTCTCCCTAAGAGCTTGCTGCAAACCTTCATCAATACACTGAGGATGTAGTACTAAGCAAATTGCCAATAAATGGTACATCTGTTCAGTCTGCTTATTAATTTGATCATTTTGATAACTCCTTTGTGCAAAAAGTTGCTTCGTTCTTTGTACATAAAGTAAAATACCAGAAAAGGTTCTGATAGCATCTGCATACCTCCTCATCATCATATAAGCAAAACCAACGTAATATGCAGTAGAAATCTGACATCCAGGGACATGGGAGTATGCACTTTTTTTATACAATTCAACATTTTCCAAAATCTGAAACCAAACAGACACAAATATTGTATTTGATATCATTGTATAACAATATTTGCATAAATATATATACCAACCTTTATAGCTTGATAATAATCTCCAAGCAGTGAATGAACACGTAGTAAACCAACGAGAGAAAAATATCCCATCATTTTATACAAAGAATGTCTTCCAAAATCTCCTGCAACTGAATCAGGATCTCCACCACTTGCATATACCTCTAATTGGCTCTTAATTTTCGATTTATCAATTAAATAATGTAAAACATTTAATACACACAAAACGTCCCAGACTTTATTGTTCACAGTAAAACTTTCAATCTCTTCGGGAGACTTTTGTGACAAGTTTGCCTTGTATTGTGTAAAAGACTGGAATTGATAGACAAATTCATCGATAAGTTCCCACAACCACTGATCGGGTAATTCAAGAGATACTGGTTCCGATTCATTCAATATATAGTTAAAAATGTCACAATAATTGTAAAAGGAATTTATCCTTTGCTCGAAACTTGGCTGCATGCGGGCATAAATATGACGATAATACAATTCCATGTACAAATTGAGAAAAATAGCATCGTTGTCTACAAGGGGGGCTATTGCAGAAGCAGGAGGCCAAGATGTCTTGTCAAACAGCTGGTCCGAAAGTTTTGGGAATGTATTTTCATACAAATTTTGAATCTCAAAAATCATGCCCTCGTTGATGCAGTTGCGTAAATAAACAAGGAATTTCTTGACAACTTCAGGAACTTGCATGGTATTCCTGGTGTAAGGGTCGTATTCGTCCACTGGCCCATAATCTTCGTATGTGTCATACTGCAAGTAAATGCGTCTTTTATTATTTTAAAATGCGTAAAAGAAAATGTCAATTGTAAAAAAAATTACCTGTTCTCCATAATCGTCGTTATACATTGTTATAAGAAATATTTAATACCGTCAGAAAATAACCTCAAAAACGACGGGCACGCTAGAAATCAAAAGGATCACGATTTCTTCGCTTGCCCGCTCGTTGGCTCTGTCGTCGGCTCTGTGATTGTTGGCATCTGCTCACATGATTCATGAATCATGAGTCGGTACTGTCGGCAGCGGTGCTAGTATAAAGTCGCCTATTATTGGGAGTTTGGACACTATTTGGTTTACTTTATTCATTTGTTTTTTTATTCATTATTAATTATTAATATACTGCACTTACGGTATATACTGCCCGTATAATGAAAAAATAAAAAAATTAAACACAAGTATTATTAAAACTTTATAAAGTTGTAAAATTATAAAAAATAATTATTTTTAATCTAGAATTATTTAATTTACTTAAAATGTGTAATTGCTTTATTTATTATGCTGCAATAAGCATTTACAAACATTACGCAGCTATTTTAGTCCAATTTACTTACTGCATCCGCAGTTGTAAAATATTTTATTTTTGAATCATATATTACTTATTTTTTTTATAAAAACTCACATAAATATAGCAATTTATTGAAAAAAAATCTTCAAAAAAAATTATTGACATCCATTATTTTTTTTTACAATTTAAAATACACGGTAATAAAATGGACAATATAGCCAATTGCCATTCTAAATTTATAAATTAATATCACAATAAATTTACAATTTTGTTTACAGCGCTATATATATAATAAATAATATAATTAAAACTATAGCTAAGTTATTTGCATTTTTATAAAATCGTTATCAACATGTTGATAACGCTGCAGCGTAAAATGACTAGCGCAATGACCATTTAAAGTGAAAAATGACAATTTTACTTCATGTGTAATTTGTAAATGGCGTAATTTCTTGGGTACTGGAACGTTTTTGTAAAATCAGCAGAAGTTATTTTTTTATTTGTTTTTTTACAGTGATATGTTTCAGGTGTATTATTTTCAGTATAAACTTGGTTAAATTAGTGTGATAATAATATCACACTTTGCAGCTCTACACCTGTATCGGGTAATCGGGCTGTACTGTGCGAGAATCGAGTACGAAAAAAGGCATTGCCTGATAGCAGTGTTGCCATTTTAACATTCTGATTTTTTTCTTTTCCACCCCTATTATGCTATGTTTACTCCTACATTTTACGTTCTACCCTCGCTTATTCTACACGTTCACTTAAAAATATGCTAATACATACTGCACATAAAGTATATAAAATATATATTTATTTATGTTCATACGCAGTTTTCCTCATTGCATATATGTATGTATAATTTGTCCGTCCAATATTTGGCGCGTAATTCAATTAAATTTAATAAACCAAAACATTTTGCGGACGAATAAAAAGTAATAAAAATTTTTAATAAGCAATTAATTGCTATTAGCTTATTATACATATTTTTTTTATCATTTGTTATATTATTGGCCAGAAGTTTTTAAATTATTTAAAATCCAGCTCCCTTATTCTGAAGAATGTAATTTAATTATCAAAGGTATTGTAAAAAGCTTAAAAAAAAATTTTGGGACATTCAAACTGCAAGATTCTTTACCAATTTTGCAGTCATGTATGTACTATTTCATCAGTAAAAAAGAAACAAAGGCCAGCGTATAGTTTATGCGAAGCACAATGGGTATATTTACTAGAGACATCACCCTGAAAGGTGATAGCGGTTCATGGAAGGAAGGGCTATTTTACGAAGGCATATACCTGCATGGGGGTAAATGCCAATGGGTTTAAGTTTAGGACGTTAGCAATCGTTAAATATATGCGAGTTCAGAATCAGCAAACAAAATGCAAGAAAATGACTTGCTTATCCGCGATCGAGTGCAATTAGCGCACACGCGGCTGTTCCGTTGCTCGCGATTCTCGAGAATAAATAGAATTAGGCCACTAGAAGCTGCAGAAGGGAAGAAAATATAAAAGTTGGAGCAAGCTGGCTGCGAAAGACCGAGAGGGAGCCAGGGAAGGCGAAAGCGAGCGCGAGTGCCGTGACACTGCGTCACTGCCGCCTGCCGCCGCGAGTGCGTGGACCGTGGGGCCGATATAATACACCCAGGCTCGAGCAGTCGAGCTTCTCCAGTACTCCCGAGAGAGGGGAGAGGAAAGCGAGAGTGAACATGGACGGCAGTGTCGGCAGCGGCTGAGATCTGGCAACGCAGGGCGTAGCGGTCGCGTATGGCGCGTATACGGCGTACGCCAGAGCTCCGGAGTTTCGGCCGTCGGGACGTTTCGGAACAAACGGGAGCGACGGGGAGTAGAACGGGGAGAGAAGCGGGATCGCCGTGAGCGAGGCAAGAGTGGGAGCCAGTGGGCATTGGGCAAGACGCGCGGCCCCCACTCGGCTAGACTAGCTGGACGCAGCCCCCGACCGAGGGCCAGGGCCGAGGAGACGAGCGACACGAGGAGGCTCGTGCGCCCAAGGACGCCGAGGCGAACTATCTTCTTTGGCCGAGGCGGCGAGTTCCAGGCAGGGTTCCAGGCCGCGCTCGAGCAGGCGAGTAGCAGCCCGACACCGCGGCCGCGGACGCACGCATCTCGGGGGGCGCAGCAGCGCCACCTCCGGCCCCGTGCCCCGTTCCTCCGTAGCTGCTCGCTCGGGCGCTCGCTCTCCTCGAGCATCGGCCCTCGCAGCTCCGCAGCAAGTCGAGCGAACGAGCCGCGAGTCGCACGCCAAGGCGCACCGACGGGTACGAGCCAGCCCCGGAGCAGCGGCCCAGGGCCCCAGCAGCAGCAGCGGCCTGCGAGCCAGGTGTACAAAGGCCCGAGGGGACAGCGAATATGGAGGTCCAGGCCTCCCCTCGCAACCTCGCCTAACCCTGACAAAGCGGCCAGCGCGACCGATAGCGACGGTGCGAACGGAGTCGCGAACCTCGAGCCCCACCAAAGAGCCCGACCGCCCGCTAGACCAGCACGATGGAGCTGCGCGTCGGCAACAAGTACCGGCTCGGCCGTAAGATCGGCAGCGGCTCCTTCGGCGACATTTACCTAGGTACGTTCTAAGGCTGCTCTGGCTCCCCGCTCCAGGCCACTCCACTTTTTGCGCTATTTTTTACTATCCGTGTCCCTGCCTCTTTCCAGGAACCAACATCTCCACCGGCGAGGAGGTAGCAATCAAGCTTGAGTGCATCAAGACCAGACATCCACAGCTTCACATAGAATCCAAATTCTACAAAATGATGCAAGGCGGAGGTGAGTGATGATGCCTTGCTTAGGCGAGTGCTTCTTCTTTCGAGTCCCTAACGTAGGCTTGTGCAATATACTTTTGTCCAAAACGCTGTTTAAACTTTTCCTTATAATCCACAGTTGGCATTCCTTCGATAAAATGGTGTGGATCGGAAGGCGACTACAATGTAATGGTAATGGAGCTGTTAGGTCCGTCGTTGGAAGATCTCTTTAATTTTTGTTCAAGACGATTTTCATTAAAGACTGTCCTATTACTTGCCGACCAACTAGTAAGTATTGCAAATGCCATTAGTTGTCTTTTTATTTTGTCAATAATGTGTCTTTAAATAAAAAGTCGAAATTTTGAGAGGTGGTTATTTTTATATCAGTGTAGCTTGTTGCTGAACTATTTAAAGTAGGTCATTCCATAGTTTTCAAACGGTACTGTTTCAAGAAAACTATGAACTTTTGTATTTTCTAATTAACAAATTTCAATTTTGAGATCAATTCAAGTGTTTCTTTTATTTTTAAATTAATTTTTTATTGTTAAATACATGTTGAGATTGTTTGAAATATGAATATCAAGTTGAACTCTTGTCAACTTAATGTGTTTATTTAACATGCATCAGTAATGATTCACACATGTTTTTTTAACAATTCTCATGTGATAAATTGTTTAACAACATAAGAAAAACAAAAGCTTTCAACTACTTTAGATTAAATGTTTATGTTTTTAACTATATTTCAAAAATATTTAAAGCAGATATTAATTCTATAAGTTGTATAAAATAATTTATATTAATTTTTATACATATCTTTCTTTTTACTGTTATTGTAATTGTAATTACCTTCTTTTTATTAGTAGGTAGCATGGTTTGGCTATTGATATCAGAAGATTATGATTTATAAGAAATGGACGATATTCATTAAATTTAAAGCATCTTACTAAAATATAACTATTTTTGCAGATAAGTAGAACAGATTACATACACAGCCGCAACTTCATCCATCGAGATATCAAACCAGACAACTTCCTCATGGGATTAGGAAAAAAAGGCAATTTAGTGTACATTATAGACTTTGGACTGGCAAAAAAATACCGTGACGCACGAACCAATAAGCACATTCCTTACCGGGAAAATAAAAATCTTACTGGAACAGCAAGGTAAAAAGAATTGTTACAATTACTATTCTTTCTTTTTTATTCATAGAATATTAAATGATCTAAAAAAATATAATTTTGATAGATATGCAAGTGTCAACACTCATCTTGGAGTTGAACAGTCACGAAGAGATGACCTTGAATCTTTAGGATATGTACTTATGTACTTTAACCGTGGCAGTCTCCCTTGGCAAGGTTTAAAAGCGGCAACAAAAAGGCAGAAGTATGAACGTATTTCTGAAAAGAAAATGTCTACTCCTATCGAAGAGTTATGCAAAGGTTATCCAGGTAAGGAAGAAAAGGAAAACTAACTGAAAGAAAGGGACTATGGCATAAACAATTTTTTTTTCTTAGGGGAATTTGCAACGTACCTGAAATACTGCAAAGAACTACGATTCGAAGACAAACCGGATTATTCTTATCTAAGACATCTTTTTCGAACCCTGTTTCACAGTCAGGGTTTCACGTATGATTACGTGTTTGACTGGAACATGCTGAAATTTGGTAATGCGAGGCAACCGGCGTTACCATTGGCGCAACAAGCCGCAGCCCACTCGCAACCCACGAATAACCCAACAACGCTAGCCGCGGGGACAAACAATGATCAGGAACATCGATCGAGGTCAGAATTAACTTCAGTATTTAAGAGGGTGTAAATCTGTGAGGATGCAAGGCTGCGAGAATCCGAGGATGTAAGGTAGACAGACAGAGGAAGAGATGGAGAAAGGGAGAGAGAGATACAGAGCGAGAGAGAGTGAGAGAGTGTGTGTGTGTGTGAGAGAGAGAGAGAGAGAGAGAGAGAGAGAGAGAGAGAAGCTGTTCTCTATGCGCCTCAGGTCTTGATGATGCAATAAAATCAGCAGGAAAGCCACGACGAGCGTTCCCTGCAACGAACGTCCCTTGCGTGTTTATAAATAGTTTGGTCATCTTATTGCCATGAGCGCACTCTATTCTCGGCGGCCTGGGTCAATGAAACGGCCGAATGAAAATGGCTGCGCGTATATAGAAGCTAGAAAGTAAAGTGCCAATCGAGATGAGTATTCTTCCAAATGTATTTCTTTTATTTTTCGCTTCTTATCTCATTGGAGGACCGATTAGCAGTTCTTTTTCCAGCATCACTCTACAATACGGCCGGCCGACTGAGCATCCTAAGCTAAGATATCGCTTACCATTGCCGGACCATTGCTAACTTAAAAAAAAAATACTGTGTTTTTCCAATTCATTGACGAGTTGTAGTCTAGATTTTTGTCATAACATCATTAACCGTAAGCATTAAGTTCGTTCTATTAACCGAGCCCGCGTCGTCTTCGCAACTTGTGTGTACTTTGGAATAAAAAAAATGAGTGGATAAAAAGAAAAAAAACTGAAGGGAGTTGATTATTTCTTGTCTCTTACCTCTTTTCGGATGTTCGCTCTTTCCCGCGATTTGTTGAATCATCGAGCATCGCGCATGCATCTAGCTTTGTCTGTCGGTTGAGATACAGAGTGAAAGTTTTGGGCGTAAGTGAGCTGACCTCGCAAGTTTCAGGCCGTACACGCGCCAGTGCCTGGCGAACGCATCGGGGGCCGGGGTGGGCCCACCGGTTGTCGGCACCTCCGGCCGCAGGCAGCAGAGCAAGTTCGACGGCATGGAGGCGCGCACCGGCGCCGAGCAGCACGACAATCAGGACAAGAGCGAGCTTCAAGGTAAAATACAATTGTACCAACAGTTGTGCGCGACTAGCGGCCCTCAGCAGCAGCAGAGCGAGCGTAAGCCGTCGCCGGCCTGTCACTTTAGCACCTTCAAGTCCGTCCGGGGGGCCGAGTCGCGGCCCCTAGAACTCGCGAGCCTTAGCCTGGGACGGCGCGAGCAGCACCAGCCGCAGCCCCAGCCGAGCTGCGAGCGCAGCCCCGCCGACCCGGAGCCCCGGCAGCATGACAAGCAGAGCTATTTTTTTCATGGGCATAAAACTGAGAAAGACCTAGCCGCGACGAGCGTCGGCTGCTTCGGCGCGGCGCACCAGCCGGAGGCCAGCGGCCCCCGCCCGCCGCGGCCCCATTCGGGCAACGTCGAGTTCACCGAGAAGGAGGGCGAGATATTCCGCAAGAGCAGCGCCGAGCTTCTGCAGGAGGCTTCCTCGTTGCGCCGGCGCAACTTCTCCTTCCGCAGCCGAGAGAAGAGCCACCGCAGCCTCGAGTCGCTCGAGGAGTTCCGGGGCTTCGAGCCCCGGCCGCCGGACGAGGCGCGAAGCCTCGAGCTGCTGCCGGATGGGCCGCCGGCCCAGCAGGGCCATGTCAAGCACAAGAGCCTCGACTCGACGGCCCGGCCGGGCCACAGGCCCAAGAGGCCCAGCATCTTCCAGCGGATCGGGCGCAGCCTCAATTTTTTAGCCAGAGAGCGCAGGGAGCGCGGCGAGCACGAGCAGCTGCAGCGTCCCAGCAGGAGGGAGCTGGATTTTTTTGGCATAGCCTCGAGCCCGGCTGAGGAGCTCTGTCCGAGCGAGGGGGCTGCCAGCGCCAACCGAGATAGTCTCGAGATCGGCTTCTCCATCAGCCAGCTGGGCAGGCTGCAGAGGGAGCAGAGGGACCAGTCGGAGAGGGGTTTGCGCGAGCAGTCGCAGCTCGACTGCGCCGAGAGTTGGGAGCGCTGCCTCGGCTGGATCAAGAAGGTCGACCTCGACGCCCTTAGCCACAGCACCAACTCCAGCGACTCGCTCGGACACTCGAAGCCCCAGGGCAAGCTGGACATTCTCAAGGGCATCTTGCTCGACATCTTTGTCTGCATCTGCATCTAAGAAACTTGGATTTTCGCATCAATCTTTTTTTTTATCAAGAGCGGAAGAGAGAAAATTACTGAAGCGCTGCTCCTGCGCAAAGTGTCCCGGCTAAGGCTACGCAAACTGCGATCAACGCGTTGCGCTCATTTTACAAATATCATTACCTTTTTTAACTTTTACATATATTTTGTTTTAGACTCTTAGTTACAACGTTTATACTTTATTGTTGCGTCTCCATGCGACTCGCCTCTCAACGTGTACTTGTCTTTTCAACAAAAAATAATTAATAGCTGACGTGAGACAAGTGCAAGGAGCACGAAAGGAAAGCTGAATTCTTTCTTTTCGGGCTACTTTCACATTGGTCGAATCAATCAAGGAACACTGCGTGACTAGGCGAAAAAATTTCTCAAAAAAGAAAATGATTTTCGTAAAAGATTCTGGCAATCTCGCCCATGATTGTCTTACGATTTTTTAAGAATTTTTTAAATCTATTTTTAAAGATGTCACTGCCACTCAAGTCAATTGGTACCGCGTAGCTTTTGTCGATTATTATAGACTGACCGTAAACTTCAATAGACTGATAAATCTCGCGAATAATGCAATTTGTATTTTAAACATACCTTACCTAACTCATTTTAATATATAAATTGCGTCACTTTTTAAATAATAATTGCATGCCTTTGATCTCAATAATTGGAATGCTTTTTATCAATTCTTTTGGTATTTTGGTATTTTTACGAGTTTATATGACATATCGCGGTTTTTTTTTATTTCATCCAAACATTATACTACTGTATTACTTTGTATAAATAAAAAAGCTTCTTCGTTCCAACGTTTTTCATGAAACTTTCACTGTACTGACAAAAATCGAGTAAAAAATTAGTTTACGTAATTGTTCAAATCGTACGTTTAGTTTACTTATATAAGTCATCATCGATGGTACGCGATTAATTAGTCAATTGTTCGCACAATCGGAAGACACTACCTATTTGTGAATACGAACGAGTAAAGTAGAAAAAACAAGGAAGAAAATGAGCCTAATACTTAAAAAAAATAATGAAAGTAACAAAGGCGATGCGCAGAAACATTGCGAGAGAGAGAGAGAGAGCGTGTGTGTGCGTTTACGTGGAGAGAGAGAGAGAGCGTGTGTGTGCGTGTACGTGGAGAGAGAGAGAGGGAGAGAGAGAGAGAGCGTGTGTGTGCGTGTACGTGGAGAGAGAGAGAGGGAGAGAGAGAGAGCGTGTGTGTGCGTGTACGTGGAGAGAGAGAGAGAGAGAATGAGAGAGAATGAGAGAGAGAGAGAGAGAGAGAGAGAATGAGAGAGAGAGAGAGAGAGAGAGAGAGAGAGAGAGAGAGAGAGAGAGAGAGAGAGAGAGAGAGACCATGAGCGTTCAATTTTTACCAAAGCTAGATTGACACAATAGTCACCACATGCGAATTTTTACGCACGTTCAGACATGGGTTTGTTATATTCGTAACAAACCCATGCACACTTATACACTTACACATATATTAATACTCCTAAATATTTGAAGAAATACGGAGTTTTATTAACCCTTCAATAAATATGGCGTTTCTTTTGAATTCTCGTCACCACCTTGCTAGTATACACTTGCTTGTTTAAAGATTGGCATCCATAACGGGCTTGAGAGGGTAAATAAAATATTTTCCAATAAAGTGGAGAAGAATTAGCAATAACCATAGTTGAATAAATATTCATTACTATTGAATTTATTTGTAAAAATGCTAAAAGAAGATTCTCCTTCAAGTCCTTTATAGTATGTCAGCAAAAAAGTATACCCGTAAGGTTCGAAAGAGAATGAACGAATGCTGACCGAGACTGGATATACTTTCCGAATGGCCGCTGCTGTTAATTGACAAAAATACAAATTAGTTTGTAAAAAGGAAATTACAATATCAAAATGTACAGGAGTAAGAAAGTATTTGAATATTTTTCTAAGAAGCCGGCTTAATGTCGGGGTAGTGAACACGGAAATTCGAAAGGTACATCTGGCACCTTGGCGAATAGCGAAACGTGAAATTTTTAGGGTTGGCTTGTGTTGGTTTATAAAACATCGTCATGTGAAAAAGACTGTCAGCGTGACTTATTCGCCTCATACGTGCACATACATTACGTTGTTTACTTCTTTTGTTTTCTTTTTTTTTTTGTTTAACTTCTTCCTCCACTTAACACGCCTTTCTAATAATTTGTTTCTTTTTCGATATACGTTCTTCTTTGTGCCACATCTATTGTAATCACGTAAAAAATATAGTCTGTTCTACGTATTGATACTGAGAAAAAAAAGTAGAAATAAATGTTTTTCCATTCAAGAACTGGCCTGTTTTTTATTTATTCATACCACTCGTTTCAAAGCACGATCAGCTCCCCTAGTATCAAAATTTTCTCTCTCACTTGGCTTGAATGGAAAAACCCATGCGTTTTGAAGCTTTAAATCACGGTTCCTTCGAAATTTCCATGAAATTTCTTTTACATATTTTACATATTCTGCATTAAATTGTTTATTTTTTTTTTACAATTGTTTTTGGACTATTTTTGAACGTTGTCTTTTGAACGAGCCGTGAACACTAATTTTTTATAATATAGAACGTACCGCATTCTTTGTAATTAAATCATTTTATATTATAATACTCATAAGTAGCTATGCTTCATATTGTGCATTGAAATGCACTATCTAACTAGTTCGGTTATTCACTTCTACATCTAATTTTTGTTTTCATTCATTTTTCCATTTCAATGGCCAAGCGTGAAAGATCATCCTTGCCACATTATTAAAGGGGAAAGCGGGGCATAGCGAGCCATGGGGCATTGTGAACCTTCGGAGAAAAGTGGATCCCCCTTTAAATGTTACATTCGCTGTGAAAAATACTTCGTAACAAGTTTCATTCGTTATTACATCGATGTATTACTATATATAATTGTGGTATGTATTAGTATAATCAATGTAATAATGATATTCTTTCAAAATGCTTTATTTTTAATGAAGCTTATTACGTCACATTTTTCACCGCAAATGAGACACATTTAACGGGGTAGTCCACTATGCCCCGAAGGTTCACATTGCCCCATGACCCGGTATACCCCACTCTCCACTGCATTTACGACGTTTGCAAGACGCAAGATTTTTAAAGATATTCTTGAAATAAATCTCTTGTTTACTATCCAATGAAATTAATAAATTGTTTTGTAATAGAACAAGTTTAATTTGTTCAAGTCTAGACTTTATGCATTGTCTGCAACGGAAGCTCATTACACGCTAGTGCCAACATTATTGCATTTTTTAAAAATGGTGTGGGCTAAATTACGGTGGGTATATACATCGTACTATATCAGCACTTGCATACTACCTTTATTTTTGTTTCTTTACTTTTATTTCTTTCCTTTTTGTTAATCATTGTTATTAATTATCGTTGTTCATTGTTTTTCATTGTTTTTCATTGTTTTTCATAGACCATTAAACAAAACTGCTTGTGAACCAACACGGCTCTTGAACAGCTTACATTTTACTACTTTCGAATAAGAGCTTGCAGAGCGCAAAGATGTATGGATTTTAAATTGACAAATTTCTAATGGCGATCGATATTTTTAAACTAACTTTTTCATTCCTCTGTGACGCTTCCTTTTTCCAAATAACGAAATAAAATTCGACAATTAGCTATTTTGGATGGAATCTGAAATTTCAATAAAAAATCTTTCAATACTGTACTGTACACTTAAAGATGTACTTTACGCCAGTACTAAATACTAAAAATGTATCAAAATAGCTGATTACGTACTCGTAACGCCAGTCGAGTGAGTTGAGAAAAAAAAAAAAAACAATGTTCTGTTCAAAGGGACAAAGCGTGCGCTTTCTATTTTCGATACCCAAATGCATCTCGGCGTTTAGGCAGAACGAATTTTTGACGGAGATCTTATAAGATTTTCTGATGATGCATTTCAGTGCCAGGCGCAGTCGGGCAGGAGCGCAGAGTCAGCGTGAGACTGACGCACCGCGGTAACACGTCGGCGGCTGTCGGCGAAATGCCATCCAAGTCCAAGTGAGTTGCACATACCTAAACAATGAGCTCTTAATATAACTACTAACTGTCTACTGTACTAACTGTTGGGGATCTCATTTTTGTCCGTAAAAGTATATAACACCGTACTTTTGTTCGATATGCACTAACGTCATCTTTCGGTTGAGAACTAATTTTCTTTTCGCTGGCTTACTTAACTTTATCTTTAGCCAACTTTCAATCATCTTCAGGTGTTCTCTGGTTAGGTAGCAAATGCATCGATTCCAGTGAAATTGCGAAACGGACAAAAGTTAGACTTTTTTCTCTTTATGACGAAAGCAACTGCTTTTTCCAACAATATTCTCTCATTTAACGTATCAAAAGTAGATAGAATGCATAAGTCAGACCTCTGTTAGGAAAACGTGGCCAAGATTTAGGCATAAAAATAAATTAATAGAGATAGCTAAAATTTATTGCTATTCATAGTGGAAATAAAAGAAAAGAATATGCATGTGATGACTAGGCGAATGTATTTTTTAAAACTTTATATATACCATAGGCCGAAGTGAAATGTGTCTATTTAGATTACGTTTGAATTTCACTGTATATACTTTTCTTTAAATTTTTCGTTTTTTCGCGATTTTCTAATTCATTGCAATGAAACTTTGCTAGTAGTACATACTTTACAAGGAAATATAAATAGGAAAAGTAGAACAATTAAGGGGGCTCCGGCATTCTTTAACATTTATAAAACTAGAAAAGAAAAAGTACTAGCGAAAAGTAAAAATTACAAGCTGTTGTTTGGTAATTTCATTTGATCCGATCGCCAAATAATAATTGTTGAAAATTGAACTTTTAACGCGGGCTCTTATATGGAAGGAGGTTAAAATTTTGAATAATTCTTGAACTTTCAAAATTAAATATCCATAATATATTATTGCTAAATAACGTATGACATTATAGATAAAGGTTTATATAGAATTCGATTGTATAAAGAAAATATTCAGTCGCCAAGTAGGGCCCTGACAGCACTGAACGTTAAAACAACGTTGAAACAACGTTAGAATTTTAACCTTGCAAACGTTAGAAATGAAAGTTGTTTTAACGTTGTAACAACGTTATAAAAATGTTGAAAATGTCCGCAATCTGTCCATCTAAAAACCTTTATAAAACTTTTTATAATATTTATTTATTTGTTTGTTTATTTGTTTATTTATTTATTATAAATTATTATTAAAACAACTTTCATTTCTAACGTTCGCAAGGTAAAAATTCTAACGTTTCAACGTTCAGTTCCGCCAGGGGGGGGGGGAAGCAGGGCATTAGCGAGTTACGGGGCAATGTGAACCTTCGGGGCATAGAGGACCACCCCGTTAAATATGTTTTATTTGCAGTAAAAAAAAATTTCTCAGCAAGTTTCATTGAAAATAAAGCATTTTAAAATAACAGCATTATTACACTGATGTATTTGTATACAAATGTATAATGATATTCTTTCGAAATGCTTTATTTTTAGTGAAACTTGTTAAGAAATGAAACATATTTAACCGCGTGGACCATTATGCTTCGAAGGTTCACATTGCCCCATGGCCCGTTATGCCCCGCTTTCCCCTAAATAAAAAAGAAATATAAGATAAAGTTTAAAAAGTTTGAAAAAATAAAATTAATTCTGTAAATATTAACTTAAGAATTTATTGTTATATTTACTTTATGGTTTATATCTATTGTAAAGACAAAATAAACTAAGTGATGTTATTTTGAGTATAGTTAGTTTCTTTGGTTATTAGAAACATGTTTTTTATAAATTTTTTGTAAGTTTTCCTTCTTGCAACGATTCACTATTATAGAACCTGTTATCCGCGCCGGAGCCACCTTAAAGACACCAACTAATAATGGGAAACTAAAGAAAAAGAATTTCATTGTAATTGTCTGATAGAATATTGTATAAATATCGGCATGAATTTTTTCTTTTCTCAATTCAATGTATTTTAACAAAGATATCGCACGTTGAAGTTGCGCATGACGTCAAGATTTTATCTACATAGATATTACCCTTATGGCGACGTCGTCATGAATAAATTCTAATCTACCATGTTTTTGCTAATAAATATGAAGTTAAAAAAAAGAAAAATACATATTGCTTATTTATTTTGCAATATTTTATCAGGCTGATATAAAAAACTTTGCTTTGGTAATATTTAGAGGTCGCTACAAAAAAAAGATCCATAACGGAATTATATAATAATTAACGAGGTACGCCGAGAAATAGTATTGCTAAAGTAAAGGTCTAACAAGTCATATATCTTACTTCCGTCTATGGTAAAAATCGCTTCAAATGCTTCTAAATAAACAACGATAAAATATTCTGTCATGCAATAATGTCGTTTCTTTTTATAACGGAAATCGCCAGCGTTTAACTGATAGTCACTTTGAAAATTGAAACTTATTTTAATGAATAGACGAATAATGTTGCAAGAAGCAGTTCGTTAATGTACACTTAACCAAATTTAATTCTTTTAGAATGTACACGTTAAATTGCAACACCTTTAAAAAATAAATAAATAAACAAATAAAAAAAGATGCAGAACTGAATTTTAAAACAATGGAATTTTCAGTCAATTATTTCATGCTTAGGGCACGCTCCAAGAGTATTAAACTCTACTCCCAAATTTCTTCTATTACGGCAGAATTAAGAACAAAATTTTTTTATATAACACTCCCTAAGTGCAGTTAGCTTTTTCATTACATACAAATTTTATACAGGTTATGCGCTTAGTTGCAATAAAGATGTGCACTTGGTCATTTAAGAATTCAATCCGAGGAAAAAGAAAAGTGCTTTCAAAAGTAGGCATGCAATTTTTGATAATTAAACTTTCACTTATATATGTCATAAATAAAAATTCATAAGTGAATTCGTGGTTTACTGGTTTTTATTCAATCTAAATAACGCGTCAACTAATATTTCGATGCACTGTAGTAAAGTGCAAGTTTTTTCTTAATATTTTAATAAATTTTTTTGAGGAGAATTTAAACTAAACTTTTTATCTAAAATTTTAATTTTATACTCTATTGTACGAATTTTAATAGGAACTAGCAAAAGAACTTACTAAATTATTTTTGATAAAAATTACACAGCTACCTAAAGAAAAATTAAAGTCAATACCATACGGCATTTCCTAATAAATCTTTTTTAATACATTTTTTTAATAAGGGTCAAATAAGATGTTAACATTTACATATTCACTAACTTTTTTATAAACAAGGTGCAGATTCCTTATAACTAGGATAGAGTCATTCCGCTGAATCGAGCATTTCGTAGAAATTGTGGGAGATATTAACATATGTTTATATGAAATAAGCAAAGATTTTAGACTCCAATACATTGTAGTTTTGAAGCTGGTAGTTAACTCAGTTGTGTTATTTAAAGAAATATCAATTCCATCTTAAATAATAAATAAAAATTATATTACATTTAAACTGGTTTATTTTATTACAAGTTTTAAGGCATTATCGATCTTTATCTTTGTTTACTGGCTACTTTGGAAAAATTCCAAAGGTTTTCTTAATTTTACCGGGTTTTAAGTTATAGCTTTCAGCTTTAACGTGTTATGTGTCTTGAAGACATTATGAAAAAAGTAAGCCCGTATTCAAAAGAGATTTGTAAGCAATACTAATCTTTATCTCATTGTTAAAAATTAATACGATTATACAATCCAGCTCTAAAACTATTATGAGTGTTATTAGGTCTATTATCACTTCATTTCTGATGTATTTATGCATAAAACATGTCTCACGCAATTTCAGCGAAATTTAAATTCTGGAGGTTTGTCGCTCTCCTAGTAAGTACAAGATGCAGATTAAATTTTGAGATTTTTGAATGCGTTCAAAGATGAGATGCTTATTACTTGATTTCCCAAAATTTATGTCAATTAAATTTATATTTAATTTTAAATAAAAAGAAACTTTTTATAACAGTTTAATTCTCTCGAAATAAAAGGATTCAATTAGTATTGAGCTCATCTTATTTTCTATTTACTAGTAAATCTAGCGCGCTTTTCGCGCTCATTAAATTACTTCATCTTCACTTTTCATAAATTTTCGAAAAATACTTATAATTATCAATAAATCCTTTTTATTTCAGAAGGGCATAGTAATTCTTTTTAATTTATATTCAAAACATAATATACTAAATGTCAGGTTATGTTGCTGTTTCATTTTTGAGGTTAGAAATTGAATCAGCTTATATTAACGAATTTAATTAATATATAAATTTAAAGTACAATTAGGAAATCTAAAAACTTTAGATTAAATTCATTATTTAAATAAATCAAAATTAAATTAAAATATAAAGTTTAATAAAAAAAATTTTGAAATTTGGCGCCACCGGATGTTTAACCATTATCCAATCAAATCTCTTTTTTCGAGGCTTCACAACATCCTGTCATCGTTTTTTAAGAGAGGATGGTGTTGGTGTACATGTAAAGAAGTGAATGGCACAATTAACTTAGTTTATAAACTTTAATTTGCGAAAATGAGATTTTTTCATTAATAAAAATTGTTATTTACCTTGCAAATTTTTTTTTTATAAACTGATCAGTCAATTTTATATTTTTGTATTAAAAATAACTAGCAAGTAATATAGTCTTGTAATAGTATTATATGACGCACTTTCGAAGTATTTTAGAATATCAAAAGTAAAATGTGTAGCCTTCAATGAACAACAAAAAATTTAATTTTACTACTAAAGAGACTGTAAATTTTACAATGAGTCGTAAATGTTAATATACCGTGGCATAGATCTTAGCAATGATTCTCTACGTAATGCCTGAATGTATAAATATAGCTTTTCAACATTAACAAGATAAAAAAGAATATTCAAAAGTAATCGAAAAATTAAATTTTTACATCAAACTGATAAATTGTGATCCATTTATATTGTACTCCGAGAAAATAGTTTCTTCAATAAATGAATCGTTGAATTACCACGATATTTTATATTTGAAAGTAAAGAAATTATTTTTTCAACAGTTAATGCATGAAAATTATTTTAAAGGGTGTATGGTATAATGTATCGATTTGCAAATCGAAAATATTTTCAAAGGATTTTGCTTTTCTCCTCCTATATCTATCGATTTTACAAAAGGATTTTTCAATGTGTAACGTCTGTAGTATCCCTTAAACCTGTGGGTTAGATTGTTTCATTAATATTTTCTAAACAAGGGAGAGGAAGAAAACAATGTCTTTATTAAATAAAATTATTTTTCATTGATTTTCCAGGTAGGGCGAAACGTAAAGGGCTTGAAATGCGCACGTATGCATTGCGTGATTTATTAGACACTTTAAACTCTTTTAACATACGCAAATTGGAAAAAAATTTAAAGCCTGAGAAAGCCAGAGAAAAAAGGGTCTTACAGAGCAAAAAACGAGAATCAAGAATGCTTCTGTGCCACGGTAGAAAGATTGAAACATCTAGCGAGGATGAGAAAAATAAAGAGTGAAAGAGAAAGAGGAAGCGAGAGAGAGATGGTGAGCATGTGTGTGTGTATGTGTGTGCGTGCGTGCGTGCGTGGGTGCGTGCGTGCGTGTGTGTGTGCGCGCGTCCGTGAGACAGAGAGAGAGAGAGAGAGAGAGAGAGAGAAAGAGGTTATTGAGTAGAATAAAATGAGGAAGGTAACCCTTCATAACTTTACTTACTCGAAATCCTATACTGATCGCGTCCGATCGCGCGCAGTTGCATTTGATTTTTCGCTCATTGTTTCATCGACAGAAGCTCACTTCATCGAATGTTTAATTGTAAAAAATTAAGTCTCCTTCTGAAGCACTTAAGGTCTTTTTTTTCTAAAGGCAAGTTTTTAGTTAGTTTAAACTTACAACCAATTATTAAGGTTTAAGTATACTTATATAATGACGTAAAATGCGTAAAAAAGAAAGTTTTTACTAAACAAAATTGCTGTTCGACTGTGGAGACTGCCTTAAGTAGATTAAATAAATGATGATATTTTGTAACGAATAGGAATATAATTGACTCTATACATTACTGTAAAAAAGGTGACTTACTAACTACTGTGTACATTTTTGCAAAAATGATTGATTTTTTTCTTTTAGTTTTATTAGAATAATAGAAGAGCACGAGGTTATTGCAAAGTGTGTAGGGCAGTCATGAAGGGAGTGTGCGAAAATAGATTAAACTATAAGGTTAAAATTAGTAGAGTATCAAATACAGTTGAAATCTGACAATTAACGAAGAAATTTGCTTAAATAGAAAAATGAAAGTTTTAGCAGTAAGCTTACTGAAAAAAATTGTAGATTCGAGAAATTACAAGATGGATGTACTTAAAGAAAGTTATTTTCTTGAGTGAGTATGTTAAACTTTGATTCAGTAACAAAGACGTGTTATCGATATTCGATATTTGATTTAATGTAATTATATATTAAAATAAAAAAAGAAAGTACTCCTTGTACTTCTTGCATTTCAGGAAAATAATTCACGCCGTACATTCCCATCTGATAATTACTTGAATGCTTCTTTTTCAGTGCTTGATTAATAATAAAACTAAACGTTTAGATGCTATTTATATTCGGGTAAAGTTACTATTTCTTAAGAGGTTGCTGTATTATAAAACTTTTAATTTGTATGGATGTGAAACCTTTCCATAGGGATCTTATTGCATAAATTTTATTTATTGTTTAAAAACAAAAATCATTTTTCGAAATTCGTCCAACTTACTGCCCTCCGCAATTGTGTAAGAAACCTGCAAAAAAATTTCAGCCAATTATATTTACAAATGACTTCAGGAAATTGTTTGAAAATTTTTCATTCATAGAGAACTTTCCGACATTATTTGAAAAATTTTCAAACAATATTCTGAAGCCATTTGTAAATATAATTGACCTAAATTTTTTTACAGTTTTCTTACGCAATTGAGGGGGGCAGTACATTGGACGAATTTCGAAAAATGATTTTTGTTTTTAAATAATAAATAAAATGCTTATGCCAATAATGCAGATCCTATGGGAGCGTTTGACATCCTGTTAATAATCCTGTTAATAATATTCTGAAGATATGAAGTATAACGTAAAAGATAAGTGCAATTAAGTAAACTAATAGTCTCGCTCCGACGTTGGCATGTCGATCGGAGGGGAATGAATTCTGGAAAAATAATCGTTTGCATACTGGAAAAAAGTGAGGTATGAAAATTTACTATTAATTTTCACTATCGGGCCTCAGACTTAAAACATGAAAAATTTACCTTGATTCTTAAAATAATAGTTTTTATAGTAAATATTAATTTTTTCATGAATATCGTAGTATGGACCTATAATGCGGGCGCTGGTGACACAGAAAGTCTAATTTTTAGTTCTCTTCAGTACCTCGAGTATTCTTTTTTTTAAGTTTTTTTGGTACACCGAATAGACAATTTGTTGGTTATAAAGTTTGAATTACGTCAATTTTTTATTTATGAACTTATAATCTGGTTGTTGAGTAATGAGATTTTTTAACTTTTATCATTGTAAAAATGCAGTTCTATCATAATGTGTACTAATAACGCTAACAAATTTTATGAAAAAAGTACAGTGAAATAATTTATAGTACATATTTATATTCATTACTATACGTAATTCTATAAATAATAATGCAAAATATTTTAATGGATTTTTTCCATACAATTACTTGGCGATATTAGTACCCATGAAACGATAAAATTAAATTTCTAATGAAAGAAATGCAAAAATGGCAAATTTCCATTTAGCGCACAGAAAACTAAGAATAATCCAAATTAGCGAAGAAAAGAAAAAATGGTGCTCTAGGTGTTACCAGCGCCCGCACTAGTAACTTTCTCCTCAGCCAAGCAAAATCAATAGTAAATTTAGCTATATTTTCGCTGAATTTTCTCGGTGCAGTCCAAGCGTTCAATCCAAATAGCATCTTAGACAGTAAGAGGTGCACTGCTAGTGCTTTTCGTTTAGATTGTCAGATTGTCGACTCTCGGTGGCGCGCTAATGTTCGCTATTTTCTGTGTCTTTTGTTTTGGAAGCGCCAATGCGACGGCAATGGTAGCACCTACCCTGGCGGCCAGGCGGGCAAGCGTTCAGCACAACAAGTAAGCCAGCAGCAGCAGCATCGCCAGGTACTACCGCAGCTGCAGCCGGAGAACAACCGATACGGCCGCAAGTGAACGAGCCAACACACGGGCTGTACAGTTTTCCTTGCTCACCCGAACGGACAGTGCCCCGGCAGTGCTGTCATCCAACCGGCACGCCTATGGAAAAGATATGCATATACATATAAATATGAATATAAATATAAATATAAAAATGAATTTATAAATATAAATATATAAATAGTTAGGTAATAATAAAAAAGGCGGATAGGGCAGGTGACAATTGTGACGCGCTGCTCTACTCGAGAATGAAATGCGAGGAGAACAAACGAGTAAATGAGGAGAGAAAGTATAAAGTGTGCGTGCGCTGCGAGCTAGTACGGAGCTGTCTCGCCTTTTCCCCCCCAAGTTCAAACTTACCCTTCTTTTTTATACGAGTAAAGAAAAAACAAAGTACACGAGAAATATTGTGTAAAAGGAGGATGTCCTCAGTGTGTGCGCGTCGAGTGACTGAGTGCGATTTAGCGTGGACTTAAAAAGCGACCAGGGGGAGAGAGGAGAGAGGAGTCTTCGCGACAGTTTCATTAACGCCTCGACCAAGTCCTATAAACAAAATTCTTGTAGAAACGTCGCCCGACGCCTCTAGCGATATTTATTGATCCCTTCGTCTTTTTATAGATTTTTACGCGCTTCCAAAAGATACACTTTTAGAGCGGGTTACAGCTGATTCCTGTACAAGACTAGGCTTGACTGCGCGACGACTGAGCGAAATTTTTGCAGAGGATGAGTGCGTCAATAAATGCGAGCGATAATGAAAAGTACCATAAGTTACGAGTAACTGTAAAAAAAACAGAAGATAATTTTACGATAAGCACTCCTCAGTGTGTGCGTATAGCTCCACTCTCTCCGACCTACGCGTTTCGACGAGAATTTTCTTCGCTTATCATGCTGTACGATTAAGCTGTCAATATAACCGCGTTTCACTGTTCCCGCAGCTAGTGCCCGTGTAAAGAAAAATCATGAAAAAATTGATGACAAAATATTCGTGGGCGCGTTTGTGAGATTTTATATTAGTTGTGATGTCGCGCGTTGTCCACTCTCAAAATTACTTACACAATACCTAGGAAACGCACCGACGAAGCTCCGCCATCGAGCTCGGGGTCTTCTTTTTTCTTTACACGCTCTTTACACATTTTCTTTTTGTTTTAGACTACTTTACCTTCGGATCTATTTTCTTTTCTATTGTTTTTTCAATCAAATGCGGATTTTCCTTTTCCTCAGTTACTTTGGCTCAAGAAGCGAAGGTACTATCGTCGATGGCGTCGCTTCGTTTACCGTGCTTTCCACCACGTGTTAAATCGTGAGGATTAAATCATCGACGACTCGATGAACACTGCGACAAGATGATGTGAAATTGTATTGTATGAATGTTAGAATCAGTGACAATGATTATCCAACGATATTAATAAAAAAAAATGAAAAAACTAAGAGTTATTATCATTCTAAATTTACATATTTTATTAATTATTAAATTGGCAGTGGAATATCTAGTAATAAATAAGTTATATCAATCAATGGTGTCACATACTTTTACCTTCGATAATACGCTAGCAAAAAATAAACTATGTTTCATAAAATGATATTTTAATATAACAATATTCAATTGCCAAAGTGATATTTCCTTCATTTTTCGATTTCTTTTATTTTTATTTTATTTATGTTATTTAATTTTAAGAATACCTCTCCATACCAAATATTTCTTATACTAGCAAAATCCAACTGGTTTCGCACGCTCAAATTTCTCATGCGTATTTATTTACCTGCTAAGTATTATAATTTTTTAGATTAGAAACTGGTTTTTTACACCATTCAACGGGATATACTCATGATTCAATCAAAATGCGTATTAAAATGTTTCGCAACATCCTGACATCTTTTTTTTTAAGAGAGGACGCGTACGAGATCCACACGTCCTTACTTTTGCCGTCTCATGCTACTGATGTTGTAAGGTTAATTAGATAATTTTTAATCTGTAAAATGAAGATAAACACTCATCTTGCATAATAAATTATCAGTAGAATTTTATTAACAAACATAGAACAAATAAACTTTAGATTCATCAGTAAAATTAAATCAGATCTAAATTTCTTTCTTTTTTGGTAAGTACGTAGTTAATTTTTCATTTATTTATCCTGCAAGAAAACCGCCTTCAACGGGTAACGCTGCGCCAGTTGTCATCGAACTGCGATCACTTAACAAAAACACTGTTGCGTCAATGACCTCGTCTATCTCTGCAAATAAAAAGTGGGTAAAAGTTTAGAATCGAATCAAGATTGGCGCATTGTAAAGTGACAAAAAATTAGTAATCCGAACCTGCAAATCGACCCAGAGGTATTTTGCTTATCATCTCCTGAGCTTTTGCAGGATCGCTCCAGCCCAGCTTGCCCATTTCCGTCATCACCACAGTTGGGTTTACACTGTTGACTCTGATTTTATGAGGCCCAAGCTCCAATGCCATAGCTCTACGATAGAAATTATTAAATTAAATTTTTTACGGTTTTTTAACAACTCTTGAGTCAATGAAGTGACCCACATATAAAATATTATTTAAACTATACTTATAGTAGCAACATTTAAAAAATGATAATTTATACATTTAATTGACTTTGTTTCATGTTTTTGAAAACGTAGTGTAAAGGTTTTTCAAGTATTTGCATTCGACTCAATTAATTTTTTTTAGAACCTGTTCGAAATTTTTAAAAAATAGCGAAGTTGCTTATTTATTTTTTCCTTTTTTTTACTTTATTTTTTTTTTAATATTCTTGAAGTTATCGGTATATAAACTATTACTCTGTTGTTTACGTGTCATTTTTAGTGATGTTTCGAAAAAAAATATTTCAGTCGAGTAGACTTGGTAAATCTATAATTCAAATGGTTGGTTTCGAATATACTTCAAGAAGCACAAAGTTGTGTGAATAGTCCAAATAACTGGTATGTAAAACCATGTAAATTTTTATTTGCTTTTATTTATTTACTTTAGGCTTAAGATCGTTCGGTCTACTTTTGGGCATGTTCAAAAGCGAATCATTTATCACAGAGTATGTTAAGGGTTCCACACTTAAAAAAGCACAAGGCACACCGACGCACAGCACAAAAAATACATTATTTGTATAACTATATTCGTCACGCATAAAGTACAAGCGCGTGTACATTACTGTGCGTGATGAATATAGTTATACGGATAATGTATTTTTTGTGCTTCGTCCGTCCCTGTGCGTAGTGCCTTTTTAAATGTATAGCCCTTTACTTGCACGAGCAAAATTCTAATTAAATGTCAACAAAATCGAATCAAACTAAATAGGTTAGAAAATCATTGACTTACAATAAAAGTAGTTTTTTAACTTTCGTTTTGTTTGCATTTTCCCTTCTCCATGTATGAATGATATAAAATAAGTGAAAAAATAATATAAGTGAAATAATAGTTATTTATGCACCAAGGGAGTAAAATAGGCGATTATTCCCGCGGGTGAAGTTGCTGCCCGAGCTTTAGCGAGGGCATTAATTCACCCAAGGGAATAACCGCCTATTACTCCCGAGGTGCATATAAAATTTTTCACCCTAATCATTTACAAAGGT
>UXGC01001251.1:0-29286 GCA_900480045.1 Eurytoma adleriae
AAACAGTTTTTTCATTGGATTAATTTTTCACTAATTTATAGTAAATTTTACTAATTTAGTAGTGGAAAATGTGTTTAATACTAAAATTAGTGATATTTATACTATTTTAACTTTAGAGAGTACTTGCTTTCTATATAGATCGCAGTTGTAAAACGTTTCCGAAACATTTCTTCGCCTGCCTGCGACCATCGTTTGAACCTGTAAAAATATGATCTTTTTAATGCATTCATATAAATAAAAAGGTTCGCGTACTCAATCGACTACAATATGTATTTAATAAATAAAAGATTATTATTAAGCAATCTATTGAAGCGTGATGAAACTTAAGATGCTCTGATTAAGTAGGTATGCCATTGCTTCCTTTTGCCATTATTATTTTGATTAATTAAAATATTGATGTGCCGATAAATATTTATAGTTCTCACTCTTCTTTTGGCGATAAAATCAGGCTGAATAATGTATAGTATACATAGGTAGCTCTTCATTTTAAAGTCTAACATTTATTGTTTATTTAAAATATGTATTTTGAAGCGAAAATGAAAAAAAAAGATTCAATATCTTCGCAGTCCACTCGCGTGTTTTTATGCGCGTAAAATTTTTCGTTGAATAAATTATTTTTTATCTAAATTGTTTATCTAAAATATGAATTTTGATACCCCTTTCGCCCCGCGGCTCTGTCGTGTTTTTATACACCCGTATAATTTTTCGTTCAACAGTGGATTAAATAATTCAATTCTTTTTAATAAAACTTTTTTTTAAGTTAAAAAAAAAAGATAATTGTTTTCGTTACAAATACAGCAATTACTTTAACAGTCACGTTGTCGAGAGTATACAAGATAATAAATGGATTGAAGGACAAATCTTTAGGAAATGTTATCAGGGTTGACATTATACGTGAGACGTCGAATATTGAAGAGGCAATGCGTGCTGTATAAGGACAGAGTCGATTTTACGAGCGCAGATATCGCACTTTCTCTCTCCCCCGCACTCGATACGGCGTTCCGGGAAAGGCAATTAAAGCAAGGGCCCCCCAAACTTTTCCGCTAAGAGAAGGATAACAGCCACTTCCGGCTTCATCTATCAGCGAAATTATTGCCCACTTTATTGTACACGCCGCTTACGGGGGATCCTCAAATTGTGCTCGGCTCGGCTCGAACTTCCAAGTTCTGATTTAATTAATCCTGCGAGGATGCTCCGTGTCTTTTCATTGTTATTGGAGCCCGGAAAATCGCTGTAACCCGGCCTTATGCGCGAACAATGACATACTGCAGATAAGAATGGCGAGCGCGCAGGCGCCATTATTTTTGAATGAGAGATTCAATTAAAAGGAGAAGTCACGTAAAAGCAGTATCCACCTTATCGCTGGAAGTGGCAAGGAAAAACAAAGCAAACAAGGAGAGTGCAATATAAAAGGAGAGAGAGAGAGAGAGAGAGAGAGAGCGTGAAGGAGGGAGAGAGAGAAAGATCACTCTTTATTTATCTTAGTCTAAATCTAAAAATTGTTGTAGAATATGTACACTCTGATAATGTATAGAAAAGTGAAAGATTCTCTCGTAATGTAGACGAGTGAAAAATTCAAAAAATTACTCTATTGGAGTGAAAAATCACTTTTTTCAGAAAAAAACTGAGACACTCGAAGCTCAATTGGCTCAGTTACCACTCGCTTCGAATGGTTTTTCACTCCTCTCATAACAGAATGAAAAATCAAAAAATCTTTTTCAGGGAAAATTAGTCTATGTAAGTTCCAGTGTCTAGTTTTCACTCGAATCGAGTAGTTTTTGTCTCTCCTAATGTAAAAAATGAATAATTTAAAGATCAATCTTTCTCAATAAAAACTATGACACTGCCTAAGTTTGAGTGTCTCAGATTTTACTCGAATTGAGTGTTTTTTCACTTTTCCACATTTTGAGTAAATGTTCATTGCAGAATATGAAGAGATATACTCTTATAGAATGTTGAAGAGTGAAAATAAAAATTAAGCCAATAATCAAAGGTATTGACAGGCTCAGTTTATTATGAAAAAGTGATTTTCAATCAATAGATTTTTTTTTTAATTTCTCACTCTTCTGTATTATAATATACATTTTCTCATAAAATATAGATAGTTTAATATAGATATAAAAATATAGATACAAATATAAAAGATATATAATTTACAATAGATGTAATCTAATTAAATATACCCTTTTTAGTTCGAATACTTATAAAATGAAAGTTTTATTAGTTATAAAACGTAGTACAGTAAGCGATAATGAGTGAGAGAGATAAGCGAGTGAGAGCCCGGGGGGTGGGGATAAGTCTGTAACGAAGGTATTTTGTAGGCGTAGCGAGAGCTTTATGTATACAGAAGAAACGGTTTCGAGAAAAAGCATTATCTCCGATTAACAAACAGCCGGGCGATAATGAAAAGGCAAGAAACTCGTTCTGCTGCGCGGCTCGCGTGCTACAGGACGCTCGGGAGTGAGAGAGAGAGAGAGAGGCCGCCGCAGCTCGAGAGTCCCCTGACGCACTTGTTTCTTTTACACCGGACGGACGCGCGGCGCCGCGCAACACTCGGAAAAAGAAAAAGGGGATCGATACGCGCTCGCTCGGCCCGGCGCTGTGCCGCGCGCGACCGGGAGAATTCCCCGGCTTCGATTTGACCGTAACGCGCGCCCCGTGTGCCCTCCTAATGCGTCGGCAAACTAATTTCATCTCGGGACGATGCGCGCCGTCCACGTCCTCTTAGGAGAAATGTCTTCGGCCGTTTTACTGCGGCAACTTACGGGCTGCTTTTAATGAGGAAAATCTCCAACTTTTCCTGACGTCACTCTGTGGAGTCTCTCCCCCTCGCTGGGCTTATAAATATTAAAAAGTCCGAATTAATTATCGAGCGGCTTGGAAACTTGCTAAATTGATTGGTACTATGAACGCACTGATTTTAATAAATAATGTGTTTAAAATCCCGAGTAATTAGATTGAACGACTAAGGGTTTGCTCGGCAACTAACGTCTATAGCCCTTTTGTTTTGTTTGGATTCATTGCTTTTTGAAGTGGCTTTTGAAATACACGAGGGGTTATTAATTCCGTGTAATCACGAACCACTTTTGAATATCACTTTGCAATCACGTAATCAATGTAAAGTCAATTTATAATTTTTTAATCAGTAATAATCAAGAAATGAATTTTAAGTCTAATCTTGAAAATTAAATCATTATGGTAATTATTAAATAAAAAATATACCGACTATAAATCGTCGCTCCTTATAATGAAGAACAGCACATTTCAATTTACCGACGAAGAAAAGCACATTTCGAATTTCCCCGCGAAGAAAAGCACATTTCGAATTTCCCCGCGAAGAAAAGCATATTTCGAATTTCCCCGCGAAGAAAAACACATTTCACGAGATTCCAGTGAAAAACAAGTACATTTCACGAGTTCCTCCTTGAACAATAGACATTGTTCAAAAACGAAACAAAAAGACACATTTTGCGAGATTCCGGTGAAAAAAAAATTGAAAATTCCCAAATGCATGCTTTTCATTGTGGCAAAATCCGAAAAGTGCTTTTCTTCGCGGCAAAATTCCTAAAAGTGCAGATTTGAAATGTGCTTTTCTTCGACGGAAAAAAGTGAAATGTGCTTTTTTTCGTCGGGAAGAAATGAAAATAAAATACTTTTTGTTAGGAACGACGAATAATTGTACTGCATTGTCATTTTAAAATTTTTGGACACAGACCTCCCAACTGTTCGACTCGTAAACCACTCGACTGAAGGTTCTAAATACGATATACAAATTTATTAAACGTTCGAGTTACTTACAGCGTGTATTTCACACAATATGAACGCATTTAAATTAAAACGCGATCAGGCCTTGATATAGTGCGTGTATAAGTTTAACTTGTAGATTTACCATCAGGTGGTCTTTCAGTCTTGTATCTTTCCCACAAAAGGGTTTGCTACCTCAGTTTTATATGTGCTAACTTTAGACCCGAATGGTTATGGTGCTAATGAAAGGTACTACATAGTACCCTACCAGTTGTAAGATTACAAGTAATCATGTAACTTTGAAAAAATCGATTGAATTATTATAACCATTGCATTCAAATGACACTAAAATTAGAATGAATACCTCGGAAATATACGAAGGTAGAAATACAATCAAGCGTTTCTATGAAAAAACTCTGTTAAGCATGCAGTATAATTAAATTTTATTATGTACTTCGTGATGAAAGTACAGAGAAAAGTATCGCCACAGCTTACCGGTATCAGATTTAACTTAATCCTTAATGATCATCGTCTTAGAGCCCTTTTATCAAGACAAGCGAGTGTCTCAGCGGCGTCGAAAATAATAATATACGTCCCGGATAATGAAGGTACTGCCGACCAATCCAACCGATATCCTTCGAAATTTCATTGACCTTCTTAAGAACTTAATTACTCTATCGGCGAGAATTTAAACATTATGAATTTCATTTAACTCCGATTTAAACATATAAAGAATTTATATCATTTATATTTATATAAGGAAATAGAAAGGATGTAGAAAGGGATTTATGACGAGAAAATCGGCTAAATTCCGTAGATTTAAAAAATGAACTTTTAGAAACATCCTCATAGTAAGCTACACGCGTTTAAATTGTACCACCTGCAAGTCGAAAGAAAGTATCTTACGTTTATCAATTTAAAATCGTAATTACTACTTTTATAAAATCAAACTTTATAACAGTTTTACGCAGATATGTAAGAAATTATTCCATGAAACTGAACAGCAAGCTAAGATAAATTACACTTCACGATTGCGATAAAACAGGTTAGAGATTGTTTTTAGGAAGTTAAAGTGTAAATAAACAATTTCAATGGAAGTAATTGAAAGGCTTACTTTTTCTTAAGTAGATCACACACGGAGGAAGTGCCTCATTCAAATGTAGTTATCACATTAGCTTTTGGCCCATTAATCAATCGCAATCACGAACAAGTAAGTTAAAAAGTTTAAATCCCGCCTTGATATCCATAATCGCGGGGAACACAATCTGATCGAAAATTTGCGCCTTGAGCTCCGTTTTTCCAGCGAAACGCTCAAACGCAGCCGGATTTGGCAATATCGATCCGACAAACCCAAATGAAATATGGAGCGATATTGATTACGGAGAATCTTCACTTATCCACTGTCAACCGACACATCGGCCGCCAGATCGAAATCTCGCCTCCGCGGCTTAGCGCGCGATAACAGATAAACGCCCGAAACTCGCCGATATCCGGCGAATTCGACCGGCCGCCGGAAGATCGACGAAAAAAAGAAACTCAATATCCCCCGTTTCTTCTCTAACAGCAGAGGTGCCTCCTCCCGACACTGGGTTTAAAAAAAAAAGAGAAAATTAAAGCACGCACTATTCGCGCGCGGGATGCAGGCGCGAGCGATAAAGCGCGCGCGAGAAAGCGAGGGACGGGCGATAAGAGGTCCGGAGGCCTCGGCTCCTCCCGACGGCGGCGGCGGCTCGGCGGAGAGAGCCGAGCGCGCCCGAAGCGGCGACTCGCCGCCGCCGCGCGGGCCAGCCCGCGACGCGCGCTCAGTGCGATCTAAACAAGCGCGCGCGACGCGCCTCGAACGTGAAGCTCCCCCGCAAGCCCCGCACTCGTCGCCCGGGCGCGCGCGCCTGGCCTCCGCGCGGATAGGCTCCCGCGATAAGTGCGCGTGTCCCCGGTGCGATTCAAAAAATCGAAAAAAAATAGATAGATGTATAGATATGATTAAACGAATAAATTAAATAGATGGATAAGTAAAGTAAATCGCGCGCAAGCTCCGTAAGCTCGGGGAAGTCGTGCCGGCGTATTTCGCCGTGTACACGAGTGGTTCAGTGCGGACTCGAGGGGGCGGGCGAGGAGAGGAGGGAAGGAAGAGCGGAAGGACGGAGAAGTGAAGTGGAAGAAGAGAGAAGATAGACTCGCCTCTCACCGTCGTCGCGGGGACGTCGCGAGCCGAGGTCAGCGGCTCCGCGACCGGTGAGCTCCTCTCGGGCGATCGCCCGCGGGAGGATGCGCGCGCCGCGGCCCGAGATCTGCCAGTGAAGCGCGGCGTGCACGTAGGTGGACCGCACGGGAGAGCCGCGCCGACCTCATGGAGCCGACGGGCGCGCGGATGGACCAGGGGGGAGGCAGGCCTCGCCTCGGCTAGGTGAGGCGCGAGGGAACAGGTGCCCCCGGTGCTAATTCGCGCCCGCGGTGCTTGCACTTCTGTTAGCGAGCTGCGCCTGGGAATATTCTCGGAGGCGCGCCTCGTCGGGACGTCGCGACCTGCTTCGCCGGACTATTATTGTGGTGAGTCGCTCGCTCCGCGCCGCGTACACGAGCGCGGCGTGTACGCGAGATAAAAACTTGTATTTTAAACGGCGCGTCCGCGAGCGGCACTGTGCCATTCATAAGTTTCCCTCCTCCTGGCACTTTGTTATTCTTCGAGATGTAGGCCGAGACCATTTTTTTTTCAGGATCTTTTTTTTTTTCGAACTATTTGTTTGGAGAGCATCGAGTCGATATCGGTTAGGAATGCCGCTGCCGCCGGTATCGTTGATATATTGTTATGATAATATCGTTTTCATATTTATCTGTTTTGTTTTTCGCGTTAAAAAACTTTTTTATTTTAATTAAGCGAAAAATAACGAATTCCTCGGAGATAAGTCGCGTGAACTTCGCGGTGGCTTTGAGAAAAAAGCTCGACGCTGAGATAACGAAAATCTTTTTGTAATTAGAGTTTATACCGACTGCAATTATTGCTACTTATCAATCATTATGCGAAGTGCATTTAGAAACTAGCAGATAAAAAGATAAGGGAGATTATTCGAATCTAATCACGAATCATTTCATTACAATTATGACAAATGAAAAAAATCTTAATGAATTAATCAGTTTAAAATATTTGTAAGTGTAACTTATATATCTATACTATACTTCTCCATAAACGATGAAGATACTCATTAAAATGTTGGTTAATCTCTCCTTTAATTTTTTTTAACGAGAAATAAGTTTTTTCATAGAATCTACTTTGCATTTGTAGAATACATTATGAGCTTGTATTGAGACGAATTTCGTTATTTAACGAGCGTATGAAAGAGGGGGACATAAAAACGACATAATAATTGATTCTGTTAAGAATATTAGAGTGGATCGTTTGTAAGAGGCGACGTAATAGATACCTACTATAAGTGCAACACGTTGCATTATCAAATATTAATTTTACGAATAATTATTGTCGATAGAGTAGATATCGATAATAAAGGTCGAAAAACAGCCGCAACTCTATTGAGCTTTTGTAGCTGTCATTCTGCGGTAATTTTGTTTCAACGCGTAAACCGACTTTTGCGAATGCAAAAAAGAAATTGCAATCAAAACGCATTGTTAAAACTCGTTGCGCATGACGAAATATCGCGATAACGGTCTCCATTTGTCTCTATCGATTAAGTAAAAGAAACATTGATGCTTGCATCATTACATTCGAGAGGTCAAAGTCCTCGAATAAAGTTAAAATAATTGTACTCCCATTATGCGCCTTGTGAATTAAGGCAAACTAACGAAAGTGCGAAATACCAGCTTCAAATTTTTAGTGCCAATTTTTCTACGCACTACTTTGCGCGCGGACCTCAATGAAGTTCGCCCGATAATACGAGCGAGTGAAATATTTTCCCTTGCGCTTCTATAGCGTTATTCAATAAAACGCACATAAATTTCGTTTAACTACTCGACGATAATAAGTGCTTGATTTACTATTAAATCCACATAAACTACGTCGTTTTACGGGATACAGTGTAAGCGTACTATAGTATACACCAAAGTAAAAACAGTCTTTCTTACACTTTGACATTTATCAACGGTGGAAAAATACCGACACGCTTGTGTGTAATTAAAATGTAAAATCCAAATCTTTATTCAACATGCGAGTATTTCACATTTAAACATCGCGCGAGGAATTTTTATATCTATTTACGACTAACGCTTACTTTACACTAGAAATAAAAGCGGAGCTTGCGCTCGCATCGTAAGTCAGTTTATATTTGTCCGACTCAAAATGCATTCGCAATTTCGGCGAATAATTTCTTTCGGCTATGCGTCGCCCTCCTCGCTCGACTTCTTTTCTTAGTCCAAATATAACCCGAACGCGCCTCGCGATCTGCTCTTTTCGAATGACTATGCAGCGCGCGCTCCTCGCTGCACATTTTTCCGTAGAATCGAACATATTTAACGGCGTTTCATATTTAAGCTAGCAGCGCAGCCGCTCCCGAACACTTCGATCGAAATTTTACTTTATTCTGTAAAGTAAAAGTCACTTGACTACTTCAATTTTCTGGTTTGAAAGTTTGAAAGTTTTGCATTCTTATTAATATATATGCCGCATATTCAAAATGAAGTACACGGGCTAACGGCGAGCGATACCCGACGGATCGTTACGAAAGTGCGCTTTATTTAAAGCCGCGTGCAGAATTCGTGGGACGACGCGTACACCAGAGGTGAAAAGCAGCGGTAAAAATGCTTTCGTCGCTCTGGAAAATGCGAAGAAAACATTCGAGATTATGCGCGTATAAGCTTTAGCCCGCGCGAGTGTGCGAGCTGTGTGTACGTGCGCGATGACGGGACGGCGAAACCGAGCGTGTCTGCGAGCAGGCATTGAACTGCATTGGTTGACTCGGCGGCGGAAAGAAAAAAAGAGAGACACGCGAAAAAAAAGGCCTTTCTGCGGCCGCACGAAGAATGGCTAGTAAACAGTCGACACTGACGTTGACGTTTCTGCCGCTTATTCTCGCGCGCACGCGTGTCGATTTTCTCTCGGCTTATCGCCGGCAAATAAACTATCTTAGCTCTCGACGTCTTCTTATCGCTTGCCCTCAACTTTTTTTTTGCCTTTCTCTCTTGCTCTCGTTTTCTCTCTCTCTCCTTTTCACAGATTCTCTCTCTTACTCTCGTTTTCTCTCTCTCTCTCTCTCCGTTTCTCACGGACTCTCTCGCACTCGTTATCTCTCTCACTCGCGGTATCACTATCGTTTTTTTTTATTTTCCTCTTTTTTTTTCACGCTAGAGTTGCAGCGTACAACGAAGCAATGATTGAAAGTTCCGTCGAGTTTGTTTCCCTCCTTCCTCGTCGCGCTCTCGAGGCGAGGAGACGCTCGGCTGTAATAGACGTACACTCTCGATTTCTATGTGACTCGGCGCGATGTGCTTGACTTTTATCCCGCCGTTTATATCTTCGGCGAGCGACTCCGGCGAGTAAAATGAGGAAGGGAGGGAAGGAAAATAAAAGAAAATGGGCCAAAATGTAATGTAATCAGGGAAAATGGGATGAGCGGAGGCGCAGAAAATAACGGAGCAGAAATAGACGAGCGAGAGGTGGGAGGGGGGAGTGAATGGGAGGGAAAGAGAGTGAGGAGTGACTGAGCGCGTATGGCTGATGGATTGCGAAAGGTCAGGTCATTATAATGAGGATTTTTTGTGGCCCGCTAGAGCCGAAAGGTCGTCCACCGACTTGCCTCTTTTTATCGTTCCTCTTACGGCTCTCTTCGTATTTCGGCTGACGAGGGGACTCGTGCCTGCATGCATTTATAATTCTGAAATTGGGCGCATGGAAACTTTTATGCATATCTTTGTAACTTATTCTAATTCCGTTTTATTTGCAGCTTCTTTTATACAGTTTTCGTGAATAAATTGCTCTTCTTGTTATTCCGATTGTGTGGCAACAAATAATTTAAGTGTTTCCGTCGGACGACAGATTTTTCTTTTTATTCGGAATTAATTTAAGTGACGTGTAAATTTAAAAATAATTACCGTTTAATTGATGAACTTCCTTCCGCCTTATTAAACATAAAACAGTTTCAGATTTTTTGCTCGTGAAGATTTATTGGTACGGAAATAATTTTTTTTCGCAAATCGACTTTCTTGTAAAATAAATGCATCCTGCATTGAATTAATTAAACAATAGCAGCTGTTTTTTAAATAGAAGTCATCTAAACTGAATCGCGACTTTTTAATTAATGAAAATCATTTTGAAAGTAGAATTATCCGTAATACACTTATTTTACTTATATGCGAATGAAGACAATTAAGGCGGAATGTAAATTCTTATAAGGACTTTAATAAGTATATGTTTATCTCCTAGTGTTTATCTATGTCTTATGCAAGTGCATTGACTTGGCGATGGTAGGAACACATTCTGCATGCAGAAAACGTTTTTCAGGGCATTGAGGAAGTAGAACTCGACGTAAATAATTAGTGAGTGGCGCCAGCCCTTATAAGGCACATATACAATAAATGCAAATGAAAATATAAACTATGACGTACATGTAAATGCAAATACACGCGATGTGTATGTAAAATATCCGACTGTTCAAATCTAGAATTAAAAGATTATCTTGAATTATCGCTCCGTATATATAAAAAATTGTTTTCTTCAACGAAGAAATAAACTAAATTTAAAAAATTATAAAAATTCATCGTCCGTTGAGGTGTTACTCTAACAAATTTTGAGTCAATGAAGAGAGCATTGCATTGCATAAATATTCATAACAACAATATTTAGAAGTATTAGAAAAAAATGTTGAGAATAATGAGTTGGAGTTCAATTAATACGAAATAAACTTCCATTTGATTGATGTTGTTTTTAAAAATGTCAATTATTACTTCTCGTGCAATGCAGTATTCAATTTAGTTCCGTCGCATACGTCAAATTTTTATTTAGAGTTAATTTTAGTAGATAGGTATATAGATTAAAACATAATAAACATTTAATTGACGAATATCCACCTGTGATATCAAACAGAAAATAGTTTCAGATTTTTGCCTATGAAGATTTATTGCTACCGAAATAATTTTTTGTTTTAGAGGTACTCAAAAGAAATTAGGAAATAATAATGTCTTATTTACAACAATCGCAGTATCTTTTTAAAAAGTTTGGCTAATTAGTACATATTTTTTGTGACTACAAGAATTAATTATTTTATTTTTATTACTTTTGGATCGTCTTTAGAGAAAGTAACAGTAATTCAGTTGTGACTTGTACGTATAAATGACATTTTAAATAACTTTTTTTTCGTGACAAATATTCCACAAGCTAGGTACAGAAGCTTGGTAAAAATTCTTCAATTTTTGAATATGATTTTATGACATTCCAATCCCATCATTTAGAAATTACCAAACCAGGATTGTTTTGTGCATTTACATTCCTGCATGTACTGCAAGTCGTCAGATTGCTTTATATATAAATCATCAGTATAACGATATTAATATAAATCAGCTTTGTTCACGTGAACTACTGAAAGACGTGACACATTGAAAGACTCATCGTCAGAAACAGTAACGACGATGATAACGAAGGTGATTATAATCCGCCCGGGGAGCCGCAAGAAAGTAAATTAGATCGGTGCCGCGCTTGGGTCGCCCGCAAGGCTTCGACATTAATTGTAGGCGCATAGGGCCGGCGGGTCGATTTTATCCTCATTACGTCGCTCGAAACATTCGAGGATCCACTATATCCGCGCCTGCATAGCCGAGCGCGGCGTTGAAGAGCCTGCAGTGCGAGAGCGTCGAGACATGAAAGAGCCGAGTAGTTGGAGGCTCGCTTACAGCAGTACGCTGGAAGTCTGAAGTGCCTGCACAACCGGCGTGCATACGTCACTCGGAAAAGGAAAAGAGAGAGAGAAGCGGAGAAGCGTGCGGATAGAGATATATAGAATCGAGTCGGCCGAGCGTCGACGTCGGCTCGCGGACACATTTATCCCCGCATAGCTATCGCTTCCAGCCTTCCCCCCTCCTCTCCCCCGTCCTATCTTTCTCCGGGCGGTCGCCCGGGCTACATTAGGGGCATTCCCGACGAAAGCTCCACGCACGGCGAACACACGAGCGAATGCCGCGCGCGCCTTTCCCTCCTCCTCCTCCTCCTCCTCCACTCGTCCCGCAGGATGGCTTTCCGCGGAGCCTGCACGCCGACACAATGCCGCTGAAATTGGAGTAGACGCGCGCGCCTCGCGGAGCTTTCGTCGCGAATCGACAGCGCGAGCGATGGATTTTTTTCTCCCTTCTTTCCCCGCGCGCGCACGCTGCCAAAACCAAAGAGACGCTCGAACGAGCTCCCACGCCGGTGACGGAGGGACTTAGAGAGCTCTATTTCCGTCGAGTGCCGACGGGCCCTTATATGCAAGACTTGCACTCTTTATTTTTAGCTGGCATTCACTTTCTTCGCGCTTCTTCGCGCTTATTACCCGCTTTTCCACGCTAATTACCGCCCGGGATCTATCGCCTTTAGTTCGCTCTTTTCTTTCGATGAGCGAACGGAGAACTGGCCGGTGGGTTCGTTTTGTTTCTCGCTGTCGTTTGCGCCGCGACGCGAGAGGTAATTGTCGGGGAAAGTTCTAATATTAGGTTAAGTGTAAAGTGACCTATATACCTAAATATTCACAATTTCGGTGGTAGCGGTGCCTAATTGCGGAAGGACATATTTACATAATGATGGATCTCGCGCACGTATACCCAAAGGTTTGTCGAGACTACTAGCTTTAGTGACATATGAATGTATCGATTTCAAGAATTCAAGAAGAATTTTACAGTATTTTATACATATGTATAAAAACTGAGGCAACATACCTGTTAATGGAAAGCATATTAGACTCAGAGTCCACCTGGTGGGCAAATATGCTAGCTAATATTGCGCACTCTATCAACGCCTGATAAGGTTTAGTAAAAAGCACGTAATTAACTCAAACGTTCAACGAATTTTCAATATTCATTCATAGAGTCGAACTGTCTTAGAATCTACTCCCGAGCTTTTTTGCAAACCGAAATAAACTTTAAAATTATGATAAAACAGAGCATTGTAAATCTGAATAATTCTACAAATCAAAATTATTATTTAATATAACCTATTTAGACTACTTGTTGGTAGTGATTTTTAATTACATTTATTGATTACATTTATTGAATATCATCGACTAACGAAATTATAAATTAACTTAAGTGATTACAAAATTATTTATTTTAAGGTGGTACGTAATACCGGAAATGAGTAACTCCCGATGCATGTCTATCCAGAAGGTCACGTGTTCGATTTCTGATTTCGTGGCACGGTTTTTTTGCTGAAAACGAAAAAGGGTCAGTTTTGATGTATTCGCACTCAGCACGGCTGTTGACGTTACAAGCATTTGTGAGGGAGTGGACACGTCATGACAACTGTATCATAGGAAAAAAGTATAAAGGCCTAAAAGCCACAATACATGTACAGTGGCATATCGGTTTCTATCATTAAGGGATTCTCAGTCAGTAGTAGACTTTGAATTAGTGTAAACTGATACTATTCGATTTCTAGTAATAGGTTAATAGACTTTATGTGAATGGCTACTGTATAATCATTAAGTCAAAATGATTATAATCGGATACTCACTTTAATATAGAAGAGATATTTCGCAATCCAATATTATATATATTGCAATCAAAACCAAGCATTTTTCATTATTGCAAATATTTTTATACAAAAATAAAATAACTGTACTTGTTCCAATATTTTTTTCACCGTGCCACTGCCGCTTTTTCCATTGCACTCGAATTATCAACGAAAAAATTTACATCGCAAAAAGATGTTTTCATAATAATTTAATCCTTTACAAATGAACCGTTTTCACCGTTCGAAAAATCGTCAAAGTTAATAAAAAAGCGTCAAGAGGCGCTTCGCGTTAAAAAGCGCAAAAGCGAATAGGTCAGCCTTTGAAGCGGGCAGGTCCGCGTCGGGTGCAGCAGTCAAAAGTCGAGAGTGGCGCGCCGGTCAAATGTATCGCGGATCGCGCTCGCGCGCGCGCCTCGTATGACGCTGGTCGGAGAATTGGCAGACGTCAATCGAGCAGTGAATCATGCTCCCCGGCCGGGCGAACATTCGCTTAAACGGATATCGAACGGCATTAATGATTTTCTGTCTCGTGCTTTTCCGTCGCCTCGTTATATACTTAGCCGGCGGGGCGCGCGCGCTCTCCGCGCCTCGACGCTCCGCGCGCTTGCCAAGCTTCTAAATAATAACGATATTATTATGGGCCCCGTCGGCTTTATTGCACTGGCGCAGTGGCCCGCGCGGACGTTCCCTCCTCGCGCCGCGGATTGCGTCAGTGCGATGACGCGCCGCGAGAGCGCAGGGATTGTTTGCTTGTTTGCTAAATTAGAAAATTAAACGCACTCGGGCGGAAAGCGCGCGAAATCACCTGGGCCGCGCGCTAATGTGGCGAGTGCACGTACGCTGGTTTATACGGTGGATTTGCAGCGCGGCGCATATATCGACGCTTTGTAATGGGAGTGTTTGGCAACGGTCGTTTGCATCTTCCGCCAACTTTTTGCGCCCGATTTTCACTTTTCGCTCTTTTTCGCGCGTTTCTTCGAGTGCACTGCGTTCATAGGGTACTGACGAATGAGCTTTTAAACGGAGAGTGTAAAACGACTGTAAAGATTCATTACTTCCACAGCCGTACTTTGATTTATTAATAAAACAGGGCGGCGGATTTTTAAAGCGAAGAGAAACAAAGTAAAGACGATGGCGTGGAAAAAACTGAGTTTTTGGCCTTGAATTAATAAACGTTTTCACTTTCAAAAAGAGATTTGTTATGAGTGTGGATCGTAAAACTATAACTAGGTGTTAATGAGGACAATTTCTTATTTTAACAATTAAAAATGGAGTGCGAATTGGATAACGTAATTTCAAAATCTTTAAAGTTTTTTTATCAATTTTTCTACATTTTTTAGTCTGAAAGGTAAAACATTCTTATTTATTTATATACTTTTATGTTCAGAGAATCTGCCGGAGTAAATATTAGTCAATGTTAAACTACCACCAAATGACTTTATTTTTATTTCTTTCGTTGTAAATAAAAATTATAGTAAATCACTTTTAGCTAATATCAATTTGATTAATTGGATTCAAATCAATAAAAAAAAACAATTCACTAGAGGGCTAAAAAGATGGCTAAATGATTTATGATAGATGATAGATGATTTGAGGCTAGATGATAGATGATTTGACTAAATTTTATCTGGAAAGTAAACATTTTCTTAGATTTATCTGCAAACATTTTATTTTCAGTGTATGTTAAAAGAACATTCAGTCACTTTACGGTCCCATTCGTTTGTTTAAAAAAAGTCATGAAGCTATTGAATCAGCAACAATTTCGTTAGCTGCATCAATTTTTTGTCAAACTCATAGAGCGCGAAATTAAAAAAAAACTGCAGTTATAAAGCGATTGTACCACCGACTGTTATTTATAAAATCCTCATCGAGCGTACTAATTAGTACATTACAAATGACTTTAATTGGCAATCGAGAAAAAAATGCAACTCGTTAGCGAGGCTGAACGCGTGGAAGATTTTCAGGAAACGCGCGGTCTCCTTATAGAGACACCGCAGTGATTTGCCTCTCGGCCCGGTGCCCCCGTAAAATTGATTCTATTTTCTTTCCGCCGGCGTAAATCACGTCTAAATATAAAGGATCGCCTCCCAAAGCGGCGCGCTTATCAGTCCTAGGGTCCGCCGCGCGACGTTTCAGCGACGTTTAGCGCGCGTTCAAGAGCGAAACTTAAAAAAAAGGAACAAAAAAAAAAACCGGAGAGAGAGAGGAGCCGAGGCTCTTACCATAGAAATCATGCAATTATGTTAATCCGCAGACCGAGCGGAGACACTTTGGACGTAGCGCGCGCACGCGAGGTACGTTCCGCGCGGGCAATTGAGTTTTACGCGGCGCGTTTGTCGCGGCGCAGTCGTGCGCGAACGCGCCGCTCGCGCTTTACATGCCCGATCGCTGATTTACGCCCGCGAGTTTTGTTTCGTTTCTTCCGCTCGGGCGAGGCTCGTGCGCGCGCTCCCCCCATTGAATTTTTTTTCTCCTTTTCTCTCTCGAAGGCGCATCCGCATCGCGGCCTGACGTTTCTGTCGCCCCGCCGCGCGCCGGGAAAAGAGAAGGAACGCCTCCGAGCTATTTATACACTTCGGGCTTTTCTCCTTCCCTCCCCCCCCCTTTTTCCTCCTTCGGCAGCTGCGCCTCCTCTCGTTTTTCACGGGTGCACCGTCGCGTTTTTCCCATTGTTTTACGGCTTTTTCGCGGTGGTCAGTTTCGGAGCGCTCGTATCAGACCGCTGGGGATATATTCATCGAGTCAACTGGCGGAGAACTGATGGGACCTTTTCGCGGAGTGGAAAATTGATGGGATGGGGGAGAGTCTCCTAATAGTGACTGTGACGTGTTTCTTGGTTCCTCCCTCATCTGGGCGGGAAGCAGATACTAAAGTCGAGGACTCTTTTTCTTCGAGACCATGTTGACGAAAATCTATGAGAACTCTTTTTTTGAACTGATCACCTACAAGTATGTTCTTTTAGTGCAAATTAAAGGAATGCATTACTTCCTTATTTTGTACATTAATATTATTATTTTTAAGTAATACGATTATTAATAGGGAGATGATTCTTTAAAAACTACAGAATGTACGTTTGATCCGAATTAATAAAATTGTTAATTTTAATATTTAATCAATGAAGCAAAAAATTACGTCCCTTCAAATTTAAAGCGAGGTTTCGTAGTTTTCTTCACTATTTTGCGTCTGCAGAGTGTGAAGTGACCACTAAAATGTCAATATTATAAGGGAAAATTACTATTGAAATTTGTTATTTTTATAATTTATTTATATTTTAAATTAATTCATGTTATTTTAATTATTTCTACATTACGTATTTTGGGGAAGCGCAGTATTAGGCGATCGTTTTTGAAAATTCAAATGATGCGTTGTCCAACAAGGAGAGAAAATTAGTTATTTCAGAACGAGAAGGAGACGGGCGAGGAAAAAACTTCACCCGAGTCCAAAGTAGCTTTTTGTCCTGTGTCTACACACTGAATTTTTTCAACGAAGACATGAAAGGGCCCCTTTCTCGTGAAAGAAAGTTGGATAGATGATCGTGCATTTGAAGTCGCTCACAACGCAGCTGTGAATATTATTTTTCCCCGTTCGAGCGCAAAGTTTCTCGATAACGCTTCAAACGTTCGATTTTCCACGCCGCATTCTGCCGTGAAAAGAGACCCATTTTATACCTGAGTTCGAGGGCACATTTTTTATTCCACGAGCAAAAAAAAAAGCAGTTTCCCAAAAGTTCGAGATTTTGTTGAAAATGCCAATTTATGCAAATGCATCGTACAGAGGACGTCCCACGGAGGGATAAAGAAATCCGTATCTCGAGGTATTTCTCTTCTCGTTTATCTTTTATCAGCTGAATAAAATACTGGTTTTCCAAAAACACCGTAGGGATCGGGTATAATAGATTAACGGGGCGGGATCAGTGTCCGAGTAATAGAAAAGAATGGAGGAGCGCATTCTGCGCGTCTCCTTTACAAGTATAATTAATGAATTTGAAAAAGCCTGCGGCGCGCGCGGCGTGCATTATTTTTTTTTTTATTGCGTGAACATGGGCATCGACATGGCATCTGCCATGCAGGGTCGATGCTGCAATTAGACCTTGATCTGTCAAACCGGTTCGCGTCAATCCTGCTCTCGCCGCCACTGCACCTCTCTCGCTCGCTCGGTTCGCTCGCTTCTGCAGCCTCGGCTTTGGGTTAGACGGAGAGGGAGGGAGACCGCATAGCCAGGCGCATATACATCATCCCGGGATTCTCCGCTTCTGTTATCCGTCTGCTTTTCTTCAGTTTTACTCGATGCACGCGTGCGCGCGCTCACGTATGCGCGTTAATTTAAAAGACATCGTTCCCCGGTCAATTGCACCGATAAATCATTTTTAGTTGTACTATACAATTTTACGTATTGTTAAACAATAATATTATGAGAAATTTTCTCGCTTTTTTTATTTGTTTGAACATTATGTATATTATTTGTGTGTAACGTTAATATCAATGTACAAAATGTGATTTGTAATTTACATTACTTTATCGTGAAATATTGAAATTTAATTGAAACTTCAAAATGGTTTTTTTTTCTATAAGATCGAATCTGTCACTATGAAGAGAGAGAAAGAAATATTTGTTACTACGATGCGAGCAAAATTTGATTTCCTTTAATAAAAATTGTATAGTTATGTAATTATTACAAGATATCAGTAGGAATGACCTGTTGCATTTGAGCAAACACTTCAAGAACCACATGGTGGCAGGAAAGCTTTTAAACAAACCAAACTTAGGCGCAGACAATTAAGGAGAGAATATTTTATGAGTTCCTAAGAGCTGCATGAAAGCCTAGTCTTGATACTATACGTCGATGTTTGTTCGTTAAAAACAATTTATTTTCTATTATATAATCAAATTTAAGTTAATATTTTTAAAATGTACCAGAATAATATACTGAACTTTTTAAGAGCCTCGTGTGCATTTTAAGTTAATGGATTAAATACTATCAAGGTACTAAAGTAGATGATGCAATAAATATAATGAATTATTGGGCCGGGGGTACACGTTACCCCCATTAGACATCTCGTAAAAATGTTTCATTTTCAATAAAAACTTTGTAAAAATTTCGTGAAAAAACTAACTGAATCATATTACTGCATTAGATGTGTGCCAGCTCTTCAGTGATTTGTACAACAGTTTATTGAATATTACAACATTATAAAATTATAAATTGATTAAAAAGTGACTGGAAAGACAGCTATTTATAAGTGATTAGTGATTACAGAGTTTGAATAAGCCCTTGACATCCAATATTAAAGATTTATGTTGTTATATACAAGATAGATTTTTAATTACTTTAACTGTGTACAGAAAAAAGTAAGAGAAAGTGGTTTAAGCCGTGGAAAAATGGAGCACTGCCGTTTCTTCCTCTCAAACGGTGGTAACACCTTTTTGCTTTAGTTTTTAGTGAGGAGTAAATACATCTTATCAGTTTTCTCTATTATAAAAGTGCATTTCCATCACTTCATAGATAATTATAATATATATTTGAACAGTAATTTTAAATGTAAATGTCACATTTTCAGATTATGATATAAATGTTCATTTTTAACTCCATGAAGAAATCCTCTTATACTATTGAAGTAGCGACCCATTAGATCTCCGCAGAAGGCAGCAAATGTATATTTCTGTCTATTATGCAACATATATATGTATTTGATCTTGCAATGAAAATTTTCCATTTCAACTGGTAAATTCGCTTGTCACTAATCACATAAGTTTTTTTAGCTTGAGTGTAGAATTTCAATATTAAAAAAAGAAATAAGTCTATAATATAAATTCTAAAAAGTAGTCTACAAGCTTAAATTATTTCACAATAGGTATTAAATGTAATGCTTGATTAATAAAAGTTTAAGATTAATACTGAGGCGTACTCTTATGTAGGTAAATGACGTAGGTCAGTTTTAAAATGTCGAAATTAATAAAGAAGAATTACATTGAACAAATTAAAAAATAAAACTTCAATACGAAAGAAACGGTAGAAAATCAGTTAAAATAATAGTAAAATCATACTCTGCCACTCTTCGTATCGAAAAAAGTGGTACAAAACGTAAGTGAGATGATTCCGATCGCCATGCAAAGCTAAAAATCCCTTTCTCACATTCGCATCGAAATGTACTATTACGACACTCGCTCGTTGTACGTCACGACACTTGACGTTAACTTAATCATCTTAACAGTGATTGAAATCGCTCGAAAGCCTCTTTCACAACAAAGAAAAACGCGCCTGCAATAAATTAAAAAATTCTACCCTTCCTGCCTGTCGCCCATAAAAAAAGGAATCGAGTAGTCGCGTGCGTAGAGCGGGAAGTATCGATCGCTTCGAGTTCCAGGTCATCAGCATCCCGCCGCGTTTCGAAAAGTCGCGCCGTCTCGCGAGTCCCGGGGATCGCAAGTCGCCGCGTACCGCAATGACGCTCCGATAATTGCCGGGCAAAAGCGGCCGCCGCCGCCGCGCGCGAATAATAAATCGCGCACTATCTCGTTAGTTCGTTTGTTCGGCATGACGACTCGCGGTCGCGGCGGTTTACACCGACGCGCCCGGGCGAAATTAGCCGACGGGAGAGTCGCGGCCGAGGGATTTCTGCGCCGCAGCCGCGCGCGGGGCTGCGATAAATGCAGTCGCCCGCTCGGCCGATTCAAATGCTGATGAGCACTCGGCTGCTCCTTCATTTCGATTTTATTTGCGCGCCGGCTGAAAAAACGGACGGCGAATTAAAACTCGAGTGGGGAGTGAATGCGGAAGTGACGATGGAGCGCAGCTGCTCTTTTGGACTGTTTGTGTTTACATTTATAATGTTTGCTTATAATGTTATAAGACTAAAATGGTATGTCTAGTTTTTTTTAAATTGAGTTTGTTTTAGATTTAGTAAAAGGTTTACAGTTTAGGACATCTTTTCTCTAAAGTGTAGAAAAATCGGATACTAATGTTTCCAGAAGTAAACGTTAATAAAAATTATGGAGAAAAAAGTTATCGAGGGACGGTTTGCCACCCAGGAAATTTTTACGGGAAAATCATTGTAAATTTTATTCGGAGCTTGCTCAATACGAAAAGTTCCGCAAAAATGACGGGATGTTCCCGTAATAATTGCGAAGCTTTTCTTGTAAAAAATTACAGAGCTTTTCCGGTCAATATTACGGAGTTTTTCCCGTAAAAATTACGGAGCTTTTCGAATCATGCAAGCTCCGGATAAAATTTACAATGATCTTCCCGTAAAAATTTCGAAAATGGCAAACCGCCCACGATTACGTTTTTTTTTCTTGTACTTTTTACGGTGAGCTTCACCGTAATTTTTACAGGAAAATTCTTTTAGTGTAGAAGAGTGTATAACGACTTAAGAGCATTTTTTTAAATAGTCGCAGGAAAAAATGCTGAAGTCTAAAATATTGTTGCCAAAATTGTTTAAAACAATATTTTAATAAATGTCGAAAATCAATTTTTGCATAATATTGTTCAGATAAGCTAAAAATATTGTTTCCATTTCAAAAAGAATGAATTTTGTAAATTATTAAAGAAATTGGTAATAATTGCTGATAAAAAAAGTTTAAAATTTGTAAAGTACGATCCTCTGCTATAAAATAATATAATAAAAACGAAAATGCTCAGGTCTGAAAGGTGAGCTCGATATAAAATTGCTTTTGTTCTAACGTTTTCGTGAAATGGTTTTTTTCGAAATTACTCACATACATTAAAGTGCTACTAAAACCCTTTATAACTGTGCGCGCGTTTGATATTTTTTTATTTTCATCCTATACGTTCATTTTATGACTTATATCTTTGTTGTGATCTATAATAAGCTTAAATAGTATAGTTACTAAAAAAATAACTCAAGTTCATGTTACTGGAAAAGCAACTTAACTGGCGATTTAATTATTTATTTCTTATTACATAGGGTCTTGTATTATCAGCCTTATAATAAGCGTATAGATTTCGATATCAAGGTCCATTCCTGAAATTTGTTGCTAAAAGACTCAATGAAAAACTGCTGTGCAACCATCTCCCTCCTACATTAATTTCAATACAAAATTCTGAATTCCATTGTTTGACAAACTTTTTTTGTGTATTAACGTACCGAGTTTTTTAAATAACGAAAGAATCTACATTATCATGAATATGATAAAGTGCAGATGATCAATCATCTTCAAGAACTCGGAAAAATGTTTGCATATAAAATGGGTATGTTATGTGGAAATAAAGAACAAAGTTTCTTTTTTGATTAATTTCTCGGTTTGTATAACAACAGAATGTGAGACACATTAATGAATAAAATATAAATTTTTTTAACGAACAATAAATAATATATATATGCTTGAAGTTTTATTAAAAATCCAGTCAATGTATGTACAAAATGCATATCGTGCACAATGTGTGAATATTTAAAAAATATAATGGAGGGAAAAGAGCATACACTGAGAAAAATGAGAGTAAATATCAGCGACCTGCTTGACCATCGCTTTATGAAAAAATTAATACATTTTTCGATAATTTTGATTCTAACACTACGAAATATTGTATCAGTGTTGCAGAACACAAAATAGTTTATTAAACAAAGATATTTATAAAGTTTTAAAGAATATCCCGTAAAAATTTTTCAAAAAGTTTGCTAAACATCTTCGAATTTTTACTAATGACTAGTGATAAGTGCTCTCCAAGACTGTTCATTAGGAAGTGACGCATAGGCTCTGCAATTGAAGTTAGCTTTATTAAAACGATGCTAAACTACATATCTTGTAAAAATTGCTGCAAAATTAAGTCATTTTGCTCCTTTTAAAAAAGACTAATAATGTCTCTTAAACCCACTTTTCAGAGTATAAAAAGCAGTGTGCAATGATCGTCGAATCCACCCCAACAATTAATCAAAAAAGCGCACCTTAGCGTTCGCTACCAAAGTCCAGACCAAACTTTTAAAACCAATCGAAAAAATTTAAAAAAGCAACCCACAAAAAAGGCTTCATCAAAAAGTCACCCCGCCGGAAAAGGAACGACCGCTCCTAATGAAATTCTCGGGCAAAGCGGGCGATTCGGCTTCCGCGATAGAGCGTAAAAAATTGCGCTCGGCCTGCCGGTGCGATTCGGAGTGCTCAGGGTGGGGGGGGCGAGCGGGAGGGGTGGAGCGGCCGAGAGCGGGGGTGGCAGGCAGGGGCCGCCGGGCCGGCGCATGCACTTTACGCCCAGGGGGCGGCATATCCCGCCTCGCAGGTGGTGCGCGTCGTTCACGCAGGCGCATGTTTCGCGATCGAATTGTGCGCCGGGCATAACGATTAACCCGAGGCCGCGGGGGCGCGCGCACCTCGCCGATCCATATATGCAATAGGAGCGTACAACCGCCGTCGCACTGATTCACCGGGTGCCCCCCCTCGCTCGCGACTTTGCACACAATCGCGCATCCGCCGCATTGTGACCGACGCGCCTAAGTAAAGTCACTCAAATCGGACGGCAAATGTTTGCTCCTGACGCGCGCGCGAGCGACGTTTAGCCGAGAGAGAGAGTCGACCCTTTGGCCGATGCTTATTGCGCGCGCGTGCACCATTTCGCTCCGTCTCGCTCGCCGAGTTTATTTCCTGCTTTTTTTATTTGGTTTCGCCGGGATATATAAGCTTCGCGCGACATTTCGCAAGCGCACTTATTACTTTTAATGAGGAAAAGCGCATTTGCATTGGCTTATAAATCGGATGCTTTAGTGCGCCGCCGCCGGCGAATTATTGCCAATTATATTATTTAACGTTCGAAATCGAAGGAAACGCCGTGCGCGAGTCTGTTTCTTTTCGGGTCAAATGTGGGTATGTCGAGTTCATTAAAACGTTATATTCGCGGAGTGCGAGAGAAAAAACGTTTAAAAAAATTGATCCTCTTAAGCGAGAGGGGAAAGTTAAATGCACTTCCTATTTGGATTACGCACCTACTGCTAAGTAGATGTAGACGGACTTCGCGAGGGAAGGGGCTTTATTTTTTAACTATCTCTTCTATAAGCGCGAGGAATAAATTTTGGTTATTAAATTATATTTATTTTTGGGCTTTGTATTGACGCCAGCGGTTTTATACAGTATTAATGGAAGCTTATTTTTCTGTCTACTTTGAGTATCCTTTCGCAAAGAAAAACATTGAAGAGGAACGCTTTTTAAGCAAAGCGGCTTATTCATCCTTTTATCAAATACACTTGAAATAATTTGAAAGTAATTAATTTCAAAAAATCGTGTATAAGTAATTCGCGTAAGCCTTTCTTCCAATTTCGTAAAAAATACTCTTAAAAAAAAACTTTGCACATCCAGAAGATATACGACTCAATATGATGTTTATTTAAGACTTGAATAATTAATTTAGAAATGGTTGACAATGGCAGTGCACAAAAATCATTCACATTGCAATGTGATAAGCAAATGAAATGCTAATAGTATGTCATCATCAGGCTGGATTACCGAATAAAAAATTGGTGGCAAATTAACACTTACATGAGCAGATAACGGAAGTATGAACAATCAACTTTTTAATACTAGCGTAACATTTATAATTCCGCAATTTAACATTTAATTAAACTAAAGCTTAATTATTTCTCTGAAAAGTTAAAAAACATTCACAACCTTACTTCAAATTACTTGTATTTTTCAAAAATACAACAATTTTACACGTCGAAATAACTTGTTCTATATTGGTCATCTTAAATCTCCCGTAATCCTCTGCTCGATATACACGACGTAGGATACACGTGTCATTAACCTCACAGATGTATTTACACATTGGGCGCTGCTACTCTAATTAAGTATTTGCAGCCCTGGACAACAAGCATTGTATTGCGGTGTGTGTAATTATCACCGCAGCCGTGGAAATTTCTCCGTTTCCATTTTCATTTAGTGGCAGCCGCGAATTCGAGCGTGCAAAAAGAACATTTATGCCCCCCGCCGAAGCACATAGTACCCTACAAAATAGATTTGTTTTTCTCTATAAATCCAATTAATCCGTGCACCATTGCAAACGTAAATCTGATAAAGCGCACCTCTTAAACATCATTCGAGCAGCTTATTCGTTTTCGAAAGTACCGCATCCCAAAGGCCAAATTGAAAAAATCAATTAACTCGATTGACGTTATCTAAGAAATAGTTACCACGGAGAATAACAGCCACTAAACAGCCTCTCGAAAAAAAAAAGTTCGACAAAAGCGAGGAGGCGCGCCGGGAAAAGAAGGAGGCGTGCGCACGCGAAGGGAAAAGAGAGTAAAAAGCGATTCTGAAATTCGAGAGTGCACACAAAGAACGAGATTCCTGAGAGAGCGCGTCGGTAGCGCGTAGTTTTTGCGCGGCCCTCCCCGCGCGCGGCAATAATCATCATCCGCATGAGCATTGACGCGAAAACTCGTTTGATGAATCACGCGGCGCATTTTTCCGAGACAACGAAGCGCCAGTCGACTCGCTCGCGTATGCACACGTACATGCACACGTTGCAGCGGATACGCGTGTGTGCGGAGAGCTGAGCTTGCACGCGGACGCGTGCGCTCGCGCGAGAGATACGCCGTCCGTAATCAGATGTACTGTGAAGAAAGCGCATACTTTTAGACTTTGACGTTTTTTGCGCGTGGCTTTGAAAATAATTGGGTGCGCGTGGAAAATTACGTCAGGTATGTTGGATGGAGCGTTGAAGTGCTATCGACGCGGGTTTTCTTTTTTCAATTTGATGTTTATTAAGAATGAAATGATATCGCAAGTTTATATTCACTGTAATCGTGACGTTAATGTTTGTAGCATAGTATCTGTATACTAAAGTCCTGATTTGAAATACCTGCTCTAGATTTGCATAAAATGTTCAAATTAAATATTTTTGTTTTTTTTCTAAAAAACCGATGGATTTGTAAAAGTATGACGAATCTATTAATGTAATGTATGACATCGTAGGAAAAGAAACTATGGGACAAAAAATACTGCAAAAGATACTGACATTACTAAAAACTAATGATAAAATATATATGATTAATTCAATAGTAAATTATCAATTAGAAACTACATTTTGAAGTATTCCTAAGTAGTTTACCTGTAATTGCTAATCAATAGTTAACTACAAGTTCAATTTCCTATTGGAATGGAGTAGTTCATCAGTAGTTTTTTTCTTAAGGGGCGGAGTATAGGTAATAATAAAATAATTGTTAATTAAATCATGATTTTTCTTCAAATCCGGCGCATTATGCAGATTAAATGTAGATCATATATATCTTCTGCAAAATGATTAAAGTACTATATGTAATTTTCCCAATTACTAGTAGAGTTAGCAAAAAGAATTAACAAGATTCTAAAGAGTGTTTTTTTATCAGTCAAAAATGACTGTCATATTAAATATCAGGTAAAGATTTGACAGTAAAGATATTGTCAGTAATTATTTGGATCAGTCAAAAAATGTTTCTCTCGATCCATTTCTCATTGTCAGCTGAAATTCATATGTAGGTGTTTTAAATTAGGACGGTAGTATAGATCTACTGGATAATACCGGATCCTCTGTAAATGAAGCTTTTTCTTAAAAAATATAGCTGATGCATTCACTATCTCAAATTCTTGATGTTGATGTCACATGTATACAGAGTTAGCAAAATAAAATTCACAAAAAATACAAATACAGAGTTTACAAAATAAAAATGAGCAGGCTCATCAAGTAAGTACATATTTCTATTAGTCAGAAATGACTCACTTCAAAGATTTTGATTAAATACGCTGGGAGGTAATTTTCAGCCGGAATGCAAATGTAGGTGTTTTAAATCAGGACGGCAGTATAGTACATAAATCTGACGTCACGCGAATTTTTATCAATAATCACTAAACTGAAGAAAAGAAAAAAAAAGCACAAACCGATGATTTTTCAATGCTCCAAACCAACGGCTCTAATAGAATTTAGACCCAAAATTTATGCAAAATCTCTCGCTGAATAAATTCGTCGTAATTTTTAACTCCCCCCATCGAAATAAGCGAGGGCTTGATTTTCGTGCAATTAAATGTAAGGAGGCACTGCGAGGGTCAGAGGGGTTTGCTAATAAGACGAGCAGTGCTCGCGAGCGGGAGGAAGAGAGAGAGAGGGAGGAAGAGGTAGAAAGGGAGAGAGAAAGAGAATGAGGGACTGCGATCGATACTCGGCGGCTGCTGGCACTTCTACTTTCCCGGTACGGTGGCCGTTTTACGATCGGCGCGAGGCGTGTATAAGGAAGCCGAAGGACGCGAACTCGAGAAACCTCCGGGCGGCGGTGGCGCCTGTTGCACTTGCGCCCGTGCATAAATGCGCCGCGGATCGTCGGGCCTGGGCGCATCGCGCGCGCAACTGTAAACTGCCGCCGCGAGCGGCTCGGCTGTTGGCCTCGCCTCCGAACCGGGCTCCGAACTCTTCCTCGGTTTCCGGCCGACGAGGCGGGACTTCTAAGCGAGCGTAACGATCGACCCTTTAAACTTGTTAACGATCGAACCCTTTTTTTTTCGTTTAATTTTTTCAGTTTTGCGGAAAATGGTTTATTAATATTCAGTTGGGTTTCTTTTCAGTAACGTACTTAATGATGTCACTTATCGCTTATTAAGGGAATTTTTATGATTTCTTTTACTTCATTTTTTTTTATTTAAAATGTTTAATTTTCTTTTTAATCGTTTTTACCGTAATTTGATAATAAATTATTGTTTCGAGTTTCAGGCTGCAATGATTGCACCTAAACTCTATATAACGTCAGTCTATATAGCAGTGACTAGTAACAAGAAGCGAAGCACTTTTTTACAGGCTTCAGGGTATCGCGGATTTAAAATTCTTTTTTACAATAATGGCTTTTTCTTGCAATTGAATTTTTATCTTTAAAAGGTTTCTTACGTTCACCTGGTCAATGAATTTAAGCGAGTCTTGCTGAGAGATTGTGCGACATTTATCTTAAAAAGTAATTTATTTTTATGAAGAAATAGGTATCTAAGGGATTTTCTTTGTAAAAATGAAAAAATGAATCTTTTTTGTGATTGTCTAATGAAGATGCATGTTATGTAGAGAAAATACCTTTAGGAAAGGAAACTGTCTCAATAGTAAATTGACGACTATTGACTACATTTGAAAGTATTCCTAAGTAGTTTACAAGTAGTTGTTCAAATTTAGTGAGCAATTTTCCATTTACTATTGATTTAAGAAGTTCATCAGTAGTTTTGCCAGTAATTCATTAGTACTTTATGCAGTAATTTTGTAAGTAATTTAGTAGTTTATTTTCGTAAGGGTAAACAATTTAATAAGAATTTTTTGATTGTACTGAAAGAATTTGATAGTTGAATATTGTTTTTCTGTAATTACTTGAATGTAAAAGATCGAGAAAGTCAACAATTTAAATAAATTCATATTTTTACACGTTACAGAAACCTTTACTGATTTTAAAGTAACGGTATTTCCTCTTTAAAGTAATATAAAACTCTTAATATTCAATAATCGCGTATTAAAACTTCTGTCGTCGAAAGAAACGAGAACAAATTTATTAGAGTGAATGTAATATAAATGAAAACTGGAAATAATAGTCAGCTTACGACTTGCTAGTTTTCCCCGACCAATGGAGCGGAAAAATTAGCGGACTCGTTAAAAAGTAATAAAGCCAGCGATCCATAAAAGAATAATCGAAAAAAAAAAATAATATCACAGCTTTAAAAGGACCGAGGATAAAATTATCGAACGAAGAGCGAAAGAAAAGCGAAGATACACGCGCGGGGAGTGAAATTTAACCGGCAGTGATTTGATGGGTTCTAACATTTCCCCGCATTACGGCCGCAATTGAACGTGTAAATGTAATATCCTGAATTGCCGTTTCTACGGCATATGTTGCTTTCATTACAAAGCCCCGGCGGGCTCTCCTCTGTGTATAAAAGCTTTAAAAGCCCATTGAGGGGAGGACGAGGCTATTGCGATTGCAACGGCAATCCGACATTACAACTTTATTCATAATAATTCTTATACTCCTATAGCTTTCGTGCCGCCGGAGAGGAGGCAAAAGTTTTCAATGCCGCGGCACGCGCTTTCCCCGCTAGCGGCGACTTTTTTAAAAGCGCGCAAAGGGATTTCAAAAGTCGCCGAGAGAAACAGTAAAATCAGCGAAATACCTCCCTCTCCCTTTTTTCCCTCCCTCCCAATTAAGCGTAGACCCGGAGAAGCCCGAAAGAGGAGCGAATAAATTTCGCGACGCGGAACCGATAAATCTGCGCGAATAAAAGCGAGAGAGAGAGAGAGAGCAACCGGTAGTTTCGCTCGAAATTTCCTTATAAGCGGGAGATTTTATCTCGCGGCGGCGCGGGTTGCTATGCAAAAGGTACAGAGAGGAATATTATATATAGCCGGTGATTGAGAAGCTCGCGCGCGAGCGGCTCATTATAGCGGGGCCGAGCGAGCGCGCGCCTCTATACCCAGGCACGCCGTGACAATAAAACCGGCGCCTCGCGGCCAAGGCGCCTCTCCGCTCTCCTGGAATCCCGCCAGATTTCTTCTCGCGGATGTCGCCGGGTTCCCCACTCCGGGCGCGCGCGTGCCTCGCGGCAAGGCTGCGCCGCGCGGCGTAATAACGCTCGCAGCTCGCGTGCGGCGCCGGCGAAATTCCCCGACAGCGAGCGAGCGCCGGGATAAGGAGAGGCGCGCGTGTGCACTCGAAATCGGAGTAATGCTCTGCCGCGTGAAAAAATCGCAGTGGATGAGTAAGCGAGGAAATGGACGGGGAACGTCCGGGTTACGCGATGAATCGGATAGAGTGATGTTGACTCCACTGGAGTCAAATTTTCACTGGAAGACTACACTGAAAAAAAAATTATTGTTACTAAAGAAATCTTACTTAATTCAAGTAACATTTGCTTCAATTAAAGTAATATTTACTTGAATCAACTGAAATTTACTTAAATAAAGTA
>UXGC01001252.1:0-29234 GCA_900480045.1 Eurytoma adleriae
ATTAGAATACTTGCAAACCGCTCTTATATATCAACCGCGATCAAATCTTACCGCTTGCGGGAGTAAAAAACGTAAATTGATGGTCGCCACCTGGCGGAGAAATTCTCAGAGAGGTCAGTACTATCAAATACGTTTTAAAACCGTTTCCACAATCTACACGTCTCAGAAACGTTTCGAGTTAACGGTTCAGAAACATGTCAGAAACGTTTTCGAAATGGTTTCTGAAACGTTTCAGAAACGTTGGATTTGAAACCTCAGGGACATTTTAGCGTTTCTGTAACGTGATCGAAACTAAACAAGCAACGTTTCCTGGTTTCCAGAAAGACCAAAGATGATTGTTTGAAAATGTTTGAATCTGTCAAATTAGTTTGATAATGTGAGATACTGAGATTGTACGATATATGCATGTCAATATGTGAGCCAGCAGTGCCAGCAGGTGTCTCTACGGTCTATATATGAGACACTCGAGACGGCGAGACGGGAACATTCGGGTGATTTTGCTTTGAACACAAGCACAGTTGCTCGCGAATATAGTTTGAATTGTTTATTTTAATACAGCTAAATATACCTATAAATATAAATATAAAGTGTATTTTATAACCTACAAAGAGTAGTTAAGGGTAAAAATTTGTTATTTGTTATTTGTTGTTAAATTGAATAAGTAGAATGTCTCGGCAGATGACTGAAGCGCTGATAAAGATTCTTTTAGCAATCTTGGTGTTCGTTCTCTGTAATGCTTTAGCTTGCAAATTGGTTTACGCAATAATGTGGGTTTTATTGGTGCTGGTCGGCGCCAAGTTTCTCTTAGGAGTGCTGTTACCCTGAAGGCATTTAAAGTTAGCGGGCGTCTGGCCTGTTGGCAGTTAGGCAGTTAGGTATATTGTAATAGAATTGTCAGCTGCCGGCTGCCCTTGCCCCCACCAGCTGGGCGGCTCCCAGAGTTCCCAAAGTTCCCAGTGAGTTACCAGGGCAGGGAGCTCCCGACGAACCCGACTGCTCGCGGCTCGCCCAAAGTGCCCAAACGCGGCTAACGACACTACGCTAGTAAGTAGCGCCTACAGCGCTTTTCGGCCTCTCCGTAAGCGCAAAGCCAACAACTCCCGAAGTCACGTACACAGCAGTACACGTCATCTGGTAAGGGAACTCTGAAGAACTTTGTAGTTTACAAATTTGCCTAATTCTTCATTCAACATTCAATCAGATGAATAATTAAGAACTTGCTTACTTTCTTACTAACTTACGCTTCCTCTTGAGAGAATGTGCGTGCCCAAAAAACAGACTTGGCTCTTATTTATTCCGTGCGGCTAAGCAAGCTTTATCTTTTGTGCGGCTGTAATAGTGCGGCTGTAATGAAGCAGTGGCCCTCGATGGGGTAAGCACGAAACTACCGATCGGGTGCTTCCTCGCGCTCAAGGTTGACAGGTGGTTGACAGTGCCATTTACCGCTCCCCAAGGCCATCATGTTTGCGAACCTCAAAAACAAGATTAAAGAAGAAATCGGTAGCGACGTTTCCACACTTGTTAAAAATCCTGCTACTGTACGCAATCTTAACAGGCATCTTTCACAGGTCAGTGCAAAACTACCAATATCGTGCAGCATTTCATTTATTTCATTTTCTTCTTTTTTCACCATTATCATTTTTTTGCTAATACCTTGCTAATAACTCTTTATTTTTACTATTGTATCTAGACTGGTTCAACAAGCAGTGTCAGTGGATCCCAAATATCTTTAGATGACCCACGAGAAGATAATAATTTCTCACCATTACCTATAAGACTAAAACGAGAAAACAGTTTTGATTTGAAGCTTGGAGATGGAGCTCAACTATCGCTTAAAGATATTAAGCGTCTTGAAAATAGAGAAGATGAATGGAGACGAAGATTGCAAAAGAGAGAAATTGAATTACTTAAGATAATGGAAAAGAAAGAAGAAGAGCATCGAATTAAGATGTTTGAAAAAGAGAAAGACTGGAATAAAGTTATAGAATGTCTTGAAAAAGATAAATCCAAATTGCTTGAAGATAAATTAAAAGCAGAAAGTGCCAAAAATACTCTAGAAATAGCACTAAACAATGCTGAAGGTAATATAAATAAACAAAATTTCTGTTATTTTTACTTAAAATTTTTTTTTCTCTTTAATTTTCATTAATCATAATGGCTAAATATTATTCTAGAATACAAAAAGAAACTGTATAGTTTTCAAGAAAATGCAGAACAAATGGAAGGTTTTCAAACTCAAGAAATGGCCAAAATTAAACAACTTGTAAGTATATACAATTTTTTACTTTTACTTACTAAATATCATTAATATTATTTGCTTTTATGCAGTTACTTGCCAAAGAACAAGAATTAGAAGATAAAAGTCAACGTTTAAAAGCAGCATTGACTGAAATTGAAAGTACCAAAAGGGAATTGTCAAGACTTAGACGTTATGAAGATGAATTAAACAACGTTCAAGTGAGTTTTATTAGTTACTTCAGTATTTATCAAATACGCAGAAATGAGAACAAAAACACTAAAACATAATGTTAAGAGCATACATACATACATATTATTCTACTATTTTGCAGAAATATTCTATGTATGTATGAATACCTTTTCTTGTTATTAAGGATAGACAAACTGTCCTTAACTCAGCACCATCTTTCTTCTCGAAAAAAAATTCTCAGAAACTTTTATGTTATTTCCACTTACACAAAAGTTTTTTTAAAATATTTATAATTTATTTTTTAGAAGCAATTTTTACAGTTTTATTTACGTTGCTTTGTGTTTTGTCATAGTGTGTCTTCTGCACTTTTACCTTGTAGCCTATTCCCCATAAAATTCTTTCCTTTTAACACCTCACGCTACATTCGGGAGTTTCTGGAACCATAACTCAAAGGTGACAATGAGTAATATGTTCCATTACTCAGTAAAACATAATATCAATAAAATGTTCAAAAATATTGGTTAAACTAAAATTAGATAATAATGTTTGATCACTAAAATTATTGTCGCTATGGCAAGACAATATTTTAAGAGTTATGGAACAAAAAAAAATTGTATCTGACCACTATCATTAGTGTGAAAAAGCATGAAGACTTGATTCATTTAATCATCTCAAGAATCCTGGAGAATGATGTAAGTGGACATTACCGCTTACTGCTGCTGATACTGCTGATGCCCGAGGTATGTTTTTAAGGCTTAGTTGCTAATCTGCTTCTATATTTACTTTTGTAAGGTGGCTAAAGAGGGGCTAATTGAATGTTTGAAAGTGATTGCTTTAAAAGTTGTAATGTAATTATACAATTATTGTATTTATTGTTTAAGATTTTTCTCAAGCTATAAGATAAGCAATGTTTGCCCTTTTTAAATATTTTGCCTCTTTTTATTTTAAATGACTTAGTTTAACTTGATACTTAAGATTTTTCTATTCAAGATATAGAATAATAAATGAAGCGAAGATCTAATTGCGAATGAAAGTTGTGTGTAATATCTTGGCATTTATTTTGATTGAATGTTGTGCTTTTAAATGAATTTATTTAAAATGTTTTATTTGGATATTTTTCTTTCAGGATGAAATGGAATCATTGCGTCACTCTACTCAAAGAGAAAGAGCCCAGCTAGCTTGTAAATTAGCAGAAGCAGAAGAAAAGGTGAGGCATTTGAAAGATAAAGTTTTTGTTCTGGAGCAAAGAATCGTTCTAGAGTCGGGAGACAAAAGTGTGGTGGACGATCGCGTGGCAGATCTGATGCGGGAGCGAACACTTCTGGAACGTAAACTGGAAGAAGCACACCTACATCTCTCCGATATAAAGACTAGCTGGTCTAGCAAGATATCGAGCTTGGAAACTCAAGTTGGTCGACTGAGCCGACAGGCTGGTGAGGAGGGTGTGGAAAGACGGCGGGTTGAGACCGAAAACGAAACCTTAAAACAGAGGATCAGGGAACTTGAGGCAGAAATCGAGGTGAACAACGTTGTAATGGCGACGAAAGATGTTAAGCTTTTGCGCATGGCAGAGGACATCGACGAAATGGCTGTGGAATTAAGAGAGCTCCGAGCCAACGTCGATGACGAGGTCGAAGAGTTTAGGCGACAAATCGTGAGTTACCACGGTCTGCAGTGATGATCAGTTATACATGCTATGCTGATGCATGGGCTATTCCAAAACTGAAGTAGCCCGAACATGTTTGGCATGCGCACATGTTGACCCTATTCGACTAGCTCTCATCAATCCTCCGCCAGTTGCACAGAGGTTGCACCAACGTTCAAATTGACACCTTTCACTTTACCTTTTTCCGACTTTTCTGATTCACGTACTTCAAATACATAATGCCGTCCAAATTTACATTAAGATCAATTAGCTGTAGTTCATACGAATATTAGTTTTTTTTGCTGCTTCTTAGCATGGATTATTAGGCTTTTTTTCTTTTTCTCCTCTCACATCAATTTTAAATTCTTTTAATAAAAGCATGCAAATAAAGTAACATTACTAGCGACAATATTTTATCAAATGTATTAGATATATTATTGTAATTGTTCTTATACATAATATATAATAGATTATCAGTAATTAATTAGTTTCCTATAATGCATATTATGTAACAAATTTATATGTATTTTTTATTTAATAAATAAAGAGAAAACATTAAATAAGTTTTGATTTTTTATCTGCTTTTTTAGTCCACCCCAATTATTTAATATTTTAATTTATTTCTCTTCTTTTTTTTAAGGTTTACATCTCCACAGTATTTATTTATTTAAAAAAACTTCATTTGAATATCAATAATGATTGCAAATAATATTTTACCTTACTAGGAATACTCATCGAAGGAAGTGGCAGAACAAAAATTTCTTTTGGAAGAAAAAACTAGTGCCCTGGAAAGCAAAGATTTGGAATTAGCTCAATTTAAATCCTATTACGAAGAAGAGAAATCAAAAAATTTGTTGTTACAATTAGAAATGGATAGATTGAAGGAGGAACTTGAATCTGAAAAATTGTTAAAAAATAACATCAACATTAGTTTGGAGAAAGAAAGAACAGAAAAAGATTCTGCATTGCTAAGAACTGCTCTAATATCTCAAGAAATTCAAATAGCCAAGCAAGAAAGTAAAAGGCAAGAAGTGGAGAATGCAGAGCTGCAAAATCGTTTTGACAAACTCGAAGAAATTCTGAAGAATAAAAGTAAAGACGTTGATGTTATTACAAAAAAATTGGAAGAGGCTTTATTAAGAATTCAGGATTTTGAAAGACTGAAGTGTGACACTGAAATATTGGAAGTTAATGAGAAAGTTTTGAAAACCAGTTTGTCTGATCTTGAAGAGCAGTTGAATGAAAAAAATAAGGTAATATTAAAATTATTATATAATTCAACCTATAGTGAAATTAACTAAGTCAAATTAATTAACAGTTCAGCTAAATATTAATTAAATATTTCAAAATTTAATTAATATCTTGTTTTATTTTCAGACTATAAAGATGCTCCAACAGAGACTAACTGATATGAAAAAAACTCTTCAAAAAGAATTGAGAGTTCCTTCATCCTCATTTGATAGCGATGTAGAATTCTCACCCTCAGTGGCAATTCTGAATCCTAGTTCATCTAAAACCATCATTGCCAAACATAGTAATTCCAGAGAAGATGATGTAAACTTTAAGTATCTCAAGCACGTTCTTATTAAGTTCCTCACTAGTAGGGAATATGAAGTAAGAATCTCGACAAAATTTTCTAAAAATTTCCTGAAAGAAAAAGCGTAGTATTAATAATAATCTATTTTTCGTGTATTTCAGGCATTGCATTTAACAAGGGCAGTCGCGACGCTTCTACACTTTTCTCCAGATGAAGAGAGACTGCTTCAAGAAACATTAGAGTGGAAAATGTCTTGGTTTGGCACAAAACCTAATCTGGGCATTGGACAAACAGCAAAAGCTATCCCCCCAAGCTGATAGTAAATTCAATTTTATGTTTAGTCTTAAATCTTAAAGAGATAAATTTCAATTCTCGTTACTTGCCTGGCTCGAGTATTTGCTTATCGAGTCTATTCAAAGTGATAATATGGATTGTAGTTAAATATAATAATGAATACCCCAGTTGTTAAATTTACTATTGAAAGTCAAGAGATTGGGCTTAAAAAACAAAAAAATTACGCCAAAATTTGCGAATGCGAGAAAATGTGTAATATGTAAAACACTGGCTTAGAATATTAATATTTTTGTAAAAGAAATTAAATTCTGGCATTAAATAACTATATCTTCATTAGCCAATTTTAAAAGTCAACCGATTACCGATCGCAGATAGGAAGTCAATCTATTACGTGAATATAACAGAAAAAGCATTTTTTACATCAGCGATAAAATATTAATTTATTAATAATTTATTCATTATAAGAAAACAATCATGAATGTATGTATGTAATGAAATGTGATTATAATTTGCAATTAGTGATTACCATTAGTTTTTCAAGATTTACAGGATCTAGGATCGAAAATATTGCAGTATTGTAAATTATTATTAGAAAAATAAACTTAAATAATATATTGTTTAGGGATATTCTTCCAGAAAATATAGTAATATTTCAGTAAAATTGTTAATATATATAAACGTTTAATTTATGATTAGTTAATTGTATATTGTAAATAATATTGTAAAAAGCAGGGTTATATATGATTTCAATTGTTCTTTATTTACATACAACAAAAAAAGTCAACAAGTCACTCGCAACATTCAGTCTTACCTTACATACAATGATTTCGCTAAAGTGCCCATAAGTAGTACTTTATTTTATAATTTGCACTCGAAAATTGCTACACAAATTACTACACAAAAACAAGTAATATTGTTTTACGATAGTAATATTTTCTTAAAACTCGTACTTTAAACAGATAATTAAGAAATTTTAACAACTTCTAAATTAACTATTGGAAATTAAACAAAAAATAAGGATAAGAAAAAATAAACTAAATTTTTTTATAGGCTATGTGAACTTGTAATAAATAAAATAATCTGTCGATACATCCCAAACTTATGTTTGATTTTTTTTAACAAAATGTTTAGTTGCTTTACTTTCTTCTCGCCGCGGGCGAAAATTACAAATCTGCTACAAACAATTGCGGACTCTCACTAGTGAAAAATTCTGAAACCTTTCATGTTCACTTTGATATAATCCATTTGAGTTTTAAATATTTTACACACACGCGCGCGCGCGCACACACACACACGTTCGCGCGCGCGCGCACACACTCATACACACACACGCGCGCGCGCATGTTCTACTGCACATCGACTTGCACTAAGCACATGCAGATGTGCATGTATAACGTGCAATACCAAAAGAATATACTTCTCATTTTGGTTTAATTATTATTACTCTATGCAAAAGCAAACGTTTTAGTTAGACGTGTAATTAGTAATAACGCGATGCAAGTACATGATCTGCGTTTGAGTCTTCTGCACCTTTTTTAAAGAACTTTTAAGACTTCTTATAGTTGAATGTCAAAATGTAGCGCCAGTCACAATTACACGTATGAAATTGACAAATTTTCCCTCCAAGTATCAATTGTCAATGAATGAATTCAATCTTGGCAATACATTTTTTTATTCAACGTTCCTACTTTCACAATCAATGATGCATGAGAAATTAATGTTAAATGCATTTATGATATTTCATTGGAAAAAGGGAAATCACATAAGGATTTTAGGATTTTTGTTTCGTTTGCAAAATTTAATCTAGTGTAACTAATTGCACCTTAACTCAACATTCCTATTCGTGTTCATTTCATTTAAGACAGTGTTATCAAAATATCTTTTTTTACTACAAATATTATTGAATATTGAAATTCACTATTCATTTTGAAAAAAAAAAAAAATATCTTAATAAAGTTTTAACGTGACTAAATTGCAACTGCATTATCATTTACAGATGTGAGATATAAGTGTAACAAATTTTCTACAGGTATAAACAAATTATTTAATACACGGTATCGAAATAAAAAAATCTAATTACAATTAAAGGCATCTCTAACATCTAGATAAAATTCAAACTGATTACGAAAAGTATATATCGCAAGGTCGTTGTGTCGTCGACAATTTGAAGCTCGTTATTAGAAATAAAATATGAAAAAATTCCACGAAAACGAGATACGTATTCTCTCGGTCGAATTCGGTCGGTTCTTTGTCATTGTGCATAAATCTGGCACAGTCACGTCTGACGTTCGTGTAAATTGACACCGAACAGATAATTTATTTTTGCAAAGATGGAGTATGCATTTTTCGCATTCACCGATGTCTCATTTTGTAAAAAAAATTGTATCTCCGTGCGGAAAAATCGATATATACTCGTTTTCTTTATCAATTAATTTGGCTTTTTGATCTAATGTCCATTTCTTTTCTTAATGTTCACTTTTAAATCTTTTTTATAATATTATATTTCGATTAATTTTAGACTAAAAGAACTGCACTTTTAGGATTGAAGCGCGTTAATCGTAGAAATGCAAATAATAATTGTTACTTCAGTTTCGACGATTACAGTAGAATAGTTTACACAAATCAAGTGCTTTTCTGTGTAATTTTTCTGTCACAATTTTTCTAATGCCCTCTTATATCGTGTATGCCTAAAGTAATTCATCACAAACGGTATACAGTAAGTGTTCACATTGTAGGGCTAGCTGTTCCGGTCACATACACCTCAATCGAAACACTGGAACGGAATTCAGTGCCTCTCAAATTTTTCTTTAATACAATTCAATCTCCAGTCTGGAATATTCATTCAGAGAGAACTTAAGATAATTGCTTATCACATTTTTCAGTGGTTATCAATTCTGTTGCATTAGTAGCATTATTTTTATAGTTAATGACAATGAAAACAGGAATTTTGTTCACTATTGCACTATCAATTATTTAATACATTTAACTTTTAAGTTTAAAATTATAATAAGGATACTCAAATTTTCATAGCAATAGTTCAGTACGTTAAAAAATAAAAATTTGAAATTTTGTTGTAGTTAATGAGAGTGATAAACGATTTTTGTCTCTCTTAAGTGTACTCTGTCACTTGACGAGAAGCAAAAAAGCCCTATCTTAGGAGATTGAGTTTTTCTTTACTTTATTTTATTAAGTTCCTTTTTGGTCAAGAAGCTGCGAATTTAGCGTTTTAAAGTTTCGCCGTACCGGATATGATTTCCTCATAAAGTTCAGGCGTGACTTGAACGTACTCCTTGTTACCCGATCTGAAATACACTTTGTCTTGAATTTTGTTTGGGTCGAAACCTTCCTTCTGTAAATTTATTTTCTTCAACTTGAAGGTACTGGTGAGTTCAAGTTCTTTTACAATTCTTAGAAATATTGGTCGAGCATAGGACGGTAATGCTTTGTCTAAACCCTCAGCTAGAGCTTTGAAGTCTAGAAGACTGTCGGGATCAACTATGGCTGCCATCCCAGCTTTGCCTTCCATTCCAGGGACCTGAAAATAAACAAATAAATGCAATATTTCAAAAAGGCAGAATCTTTAAATTATATAGGGAATGATAAAATAATAAAGTAGAAGATGTGTACATTTTTATGTACTTATTAATTCTAATTATATTGTTATATATCGCCATTTTTATGTTCTCTGTACAATCTGAATTTATCGACTAACGATTGTTTTTCAATTAGTTCAACTTCGGGCTTATTGTTCACGTGTTTAATTGTTATTATTATTATTGGGGATTGTAAGATTTTGGAAGCAAGTCCGGGATATTAAAATTGTCCAGGGATTTGGTGACTCGAAGAATTTTTAATGGTCATCATTAAAATGATGACACTTCGATCTACGATGAAAACGAGGAAACAGACTGCCATGACCTACACTGCTATTGCTTCTTCTGCTGCTCTTACTCAAGAACAGACTCAACAAATGGAATAATACAATCAATTAACATTTACAGAAATTGTGAATACGATAACTAATTCTGTTTAGAATGTTTCGATTAATTTAAGCTTGCCCGCGTCGACGATTGATTCGCCGACGGTCGCTGTATTGAAGGATCCACTTCCTTCAATACAGCGTATTGAATTGCCTTTAAATGAGGTGTTATGTGAGCTTAATGATACCAGGGTCGTCGCAAAGAATTTTCGTGCTCTACTACAAGCCGAACATGACCGTCGACAAGAATTTGAGGAAGTACTGTACTTTCGGTCACAAAGAAAACAGAATTTAATTGAGTTGCGTGGTAAACGATTAGGATTGTTACCCTCTAAATCTCATTCAATGAAATTTCACTAATTTTTAGTGAATTTCAGTGATTTTCACTGATTTTTCAGTTCAGATCATGTCACTTTCATTGGTTTGCCCTGATCTGAACTGAAAATTAGTGAAATTTCACTGAATTTAGAGAGTCGATTTCACTGCATCTTTTAGTTTTCAGATCTTGAATATTCGTCTGAAGCCGATATTTGAATCTGTTGCAAAAATGTCCACCTAAAAAAGACGATATTTTGAGCCGTGGTTTTTTCCGTTAGTCGCAAGGCAAATGCCCAGAGCATGAGGTGAGATAGCACGACATTTCAACTTCCCCACTCTTGACCAAGGATTCACCACGGACGAAGATAATTAAGAAATACTTGTGCTTTTAAAGAGACGGATCCTTATACTATTTAAGGAACAACCCGCTTGGGTTACAGATGTTATTTCAAGATTCAAGATTATTGATTCAAGATGATGGTACAGATGATGATGAAGGTGGTTCAAGATTTACAGAACGACTCCATTATAGACTTGGGCCTTTAGCCTAGGCAAAAGATTAATCCGCTTTAAGAGAGCATCGTTTAGTTTGAAGAGCTTATTTTCTTTCAAGAGACGGGTCCTTAGTTCACAGAGATGATGACGAAGGACACACCCGCTTGAAGAAGATGGTTCTTCGGTTGTTACTGATTGATGACGATTGACGACGATGATGATATCAATTATGACAATGATAATACCAGTCATGACAATAATGATGATTTTCGGTAATGGAGATTCTTAGATTGTCGGGACGACAATCTGAATTTGTCGACTAACAATTGTTTTTCACTTATTTCCGAGCTTGTTATTGTTCACATGTTTAACCTTGTTGGATAATAACTTTTATAATAATTGTTATTACTATTGGGGATCTTAACAATATTATTAGTTATGACTGACTACTTTATTCGAACACAGTTGTTACTAATGCTTTTGTGCGCCAATAAAGTGATTAAGACAGAAGGACATTTCTTACTTGAACACCATATACTGTGGTGTCTCTGTATCCTGCCACATTACTGACGACACCTTCAACTTCAGCAGTTGCCACGTTTTCACCTTTCCATCTAAAGGTATCACCAGTCCTATCTTTAAAGTAGAAATAGCCGTATTCATCTTGTTCGAGAATATCACCTGCAATAAGGAAAAGAACATGTTTAAATGAAAATTATATTAAAGTAAATTCTTGATTCTTAAATTAATAAGTGTAGTCGGAATTGAACGGAATTGAAATACGAAATAATGGTATTAATGAATTTACCAGTTAAGAAAGCCTTGTCTCCTTTAACAAACACATTTTCAATTGTTTTTTTCTTTGATGCTTCTTTATCCACGTAACCGTTGAATTCTCTTGATGCGTTTCCTTGTTTTATCAAACCTATCAACATACCTGGCTCATCTGCAATAGGCAAAATAATGTAGATTAATTAGTACGAAGCACTTAAACCTTGAAAGTGGCATTATGGCTGAGTGCCTGTTGTAAGCTTTTACTTTGCTGGATTTGAGATTACGTACTTGGTTCAGCTCTTATGCAAAAACCATCTTGCCCCCTAATGGGCTCACATGTTTCTGGATTGACTCGTATTATTGCAACAGGATGTAGAGATTTAGGTAGAATGGATGGTACAAAACCAACTGCTCCAACAGTATTGTCTACATTAACTGCAAAGGAGAGGATGATTTAGTAGTGATAATAGAAATGTTACTAACAACAACAACAACAACAACAACAACAACAACAACAAGGTCGACGATGACGACAATGATGAAAATAATAAGAAGGTATAATTGAAAAACAGCTTAAGTTACCGAATCATACTCTTTTTATAAAAAAGATAGTTATATTAGATACAAGAGCGAAAAGTTACTTTTCCGCATCCATACTGGATAAATGTCCTATTACGTGCGAGTTTTTTGGGTGCTAAATGGCCAATTTCATGCAGCGCGAGTATTATTCTCTGAAACACCCTCTACAGCGTGTGTTATATTTTACAAAAGATAGAATGAAGTAATGAAAAAAAGCGTCACGCTTCGCGCGATGTAAATAAGCTTACTGCACCATGCAGAAGGCGCTTCAGAAAGCATTCGCGGTCCATGAAATTGACCGTTAGCACCCGGAAAACTCCCTCATAATAGGACATTTGTTTATACAACATGAACGCGGAAATATAATGTGGGCAAATATAGTTGCCAATAAAGTAATACTTTATGTACGAGGCACGTCGCATAAGGCGGAAATGTTACGATCTTGCAGCCGCCGTAATTTTTTGCAATCTGTGCGGAAAGTTACAATAAAATAGTATTTTATGCAACTCTGTGCGTAAAAGTGCTAAAACGGCATTTTCCGCCGCCGTTGCATAAAATATCGTTCGGTACATGTGCGTAAATTGATTATCGCAAGTGGGTGAGTTTATCGCCCGAGCGAAGCGAGACAACAACGCTTTGTACGAAACTTTACATCGCACTTGTATCGAAATATACTATTATGCAACTCAGTGCGTAAAGTAGTGCGTGAAGTACTTTTACGCACGCTTGCGCATTCTTACTTGAATTATCACCCTCGCTTCGCTCGGGCGCTGATATCCCACTCGTCCGAGAATCACTCCTGACGCACTAGTATCGAAAACTACTAAATTACGATACAAGTGTGATAAAAGTGATTGCTGGACTCACGGTCGTTGTACTCGTGTGAAGTTAGCGCCCGAGCGAAGCGAGGGTGATATTGACACGAGTCTGAAATCACTTATCCCACTCGTATCATACGATATTTTATAGTACAACGTACGAGAACGCCGATTTATGTTACGTTGGCGTGCGATAAACCGGCGTTTTCAGCACGGCGTGCTCTAAAGATAAATTTTAAAACCAAACAATGGAGTCGTTCCCCACGTTACCAGCAACATGAGAGAAAAATAATCCCATTTCATTCAAATTCATTCATTCAAATGTACATGTATAAATGTACAAGTAATAATTAATATGCAAAAAGAAATTATAATTCAATTACTGGCACTTGATATACTGATACCCTTTTTAAAAACGCAGATTATTTAATGCGGGCTAGGGGAGGCCGGGGCTAAACAGGAGTAAATATTAACATTCAATTGTTAGCGATGTGAACAGCCCGACATGTATTACAAATGTAGTGGTTTTTGTGATGTAAACGTGTAACCTCGCTTGGCTCGGGCAAAAATCCTCGCACGGATTAAATAGTCCATTTCCACACCCGATTCGTAATGTAGAAAAATGAACGCGATAATTTTTTCAATAAATCGTCTGCCAAATAAAAATTATTCTTAATTTTTAAAAAATTCATGTACTACAATTTAGCTGAACGATTGCACCAACACTTATAGCAATCGGAATACTAAAATAACAATTAGATTCAAAAACAGCTATTTTACGAAAAAATTAATACTAGCCCCGGTCTCCCTCCTTCTATAAATAACAACAACAACAAAAACAAAAACAACAGCAACAGCAATAATAATAATAATAATAATAGTAATAATAATAGTGATGATAATGATAATAAAAGTGGTAAAGAAGCAGTAGATGAATGATAGACTCACTAATATTAGCGTTGCCTTCGCTAGAGCCATATACTTCGTTGACTTGCTCGATTTTGAATCTGTCAACAAAGTTTCGCCAGATCTGAGGTCTCATTCCATTTCCAACCATTAATCTTACTGGATGAGTGGTATCTTCTGGCCGAGGTGGCGCCGATAATAAGTATCGGCACATTTCTCCGATGTATTGTGATATCTGAAAAAGAGAAAGATACATTAAATAAAGAATATTAAATAAAAAGAACGCAAGGGGATTTTTTAGTCATTACTAACCGTACAATTATATTTGATACAATCTGACCAATAAGCAGTAACAGAAAATTTTGTTCTTAAAACACTAGGTACTCCTTTGACCAATGCACAGCCAGTTCCAACTATACCTCCAGACATGTGATAGAGTGGAATAGGATTATATATAATGTCACTGTTCTGTCTTAATCCAAGCATGTGATAAGTTGCAGTTTGTACCAGCAGATACCTAAATGTTTTCAAAGAGAAATTTTAAACAAGTGATTTTAAGTAAAGCGCACGGTAGGGATTTTTATAAAAGTAAGCAGTAAGCAACGTAGGCAACAGTATAGCACACAGTACATTGCTATATTCTCTTATAATCCCATTCTCTTAGAGTTGTGACTTGTGAGGTCTCTCTGACAAGATTACCCATCTTTTAATATCTTGAGTAACATGCGCCATTTTAAAATTGCTTTTAACTTTTAACTGTCAATCTATAAAATGCAAAATTTTGCAATATTTTGAAAAGCAATGTTCTAATAAAAGTAAATTTGGTTTTATTTATTTTGGTGGTAATTTGTTGCATTGTGAATTTAAAGGATCCTTTTCTCGGTAAAGCGTAAAGGTAACGTAAATATTTCACCAGACCTGGAATTGGGGAACAAAGCTGCTTTTGGCAGGCCAGTAGTTCCACTTGTAAAAATGTAGAGTAAATTATCCTTGTAGCCAGGTTCCTCATCGACCACTGGCTGCTGGTCGGTGGCTTTATCCAAGACTTGGTTTAAGTCGATAGTGCCATCTATACAAGGAACTTGACTCCCTTGCCTGTACCTCTGAATATTCGGCAAGGAATCGAGAACATCATCGATAGCTAAAAAAAATTTGGTCTTGCTAGTAAATAGGCGGATATGCCGAATAATTAATAGAGCTTTAGTTAAGTAGAATCGATAAATACCGAAAGCCAGTTCATCGGCGTATATTACAGCTTTAACTTTAGCAATAGTCAAACAGTGTACCAGTGACTGCATGCGTAAATTAGTGTTAATCAGAGCCGTTATAACGCCAAGTTTACCCAAACCAAGCCAGGTGGCAACGAACTCGGGTTTATTCGGCATGAGCAGCGCCACGGCGTCTCCTTTAACGTAACCAGCACGTTGAAATACCGACGCTATTCGGTTGCTGTATTTATCGATCTGCAACAGTCAATAGTTTTTTTATTTTTTATTTTTTATTTTTTATTTTTTATTTTTTGTTTCTTATTTCACTTACATCAGCATTAGTCCATGTGTTACCCTCAAATATGAAACATGCTTTATCGGGATACATTTCTGCTCTCTTGCGAAATAGCTTCATTACAGTTGAATTATTTTTCACAAATTGTTTAGTTTCTCGGGCGGCATTGACGTAGCGATAAAGAAATCTGCGATAAATATAAAACATTCAATATTAGTTGTTAGTTCTTAATTGTTGAAGAAACTCGTGAAAAATCAAAGGGGAATGTCAAGAAAGCAATGAAGCGAAATAAGTACAATGTAAAATGTAAAAATGCTGTTATTTATATTACCTTTAGCTAAAACTAAAAAGGAAAAAAGCCTGGATAAATTAAGTTTGCAGTTAAGCTGCTAATGTACTTGACAAAAGTTGAGAAAGATATTAAAATATTCATCCGAAGGACGACGCCACGTTGAGCGACTAAAAAAGGCAGCGACTTGACTCAAAAGGACTGACAGTTTACTCTTTAAACTTGGTGTAAGTAAATGAGCAAATGCTGAGATCTGACGCGCAAGGGCTTATCTATGTGCTTTTTATGTTTCTGCATGCGTTAGATAGTTGGAATATCGGTAAAATAAGAGTTCAAAGTTTAAGATACGTACGGTCGGCCAGTTTTCTTCGATGTAGGTATTTCATATGGATAAATATAAATATGACGCTATGGATAAATGGATAATATAAAAATAAAAGCTGTAGGCGTTCTGAGGGTTAAAGTTATTTTATTATTCAGTGCAATCTGAATGCTGAAATCTGAAATCTGAAATGCGTAATTCTTATAGGGCTCGTAATACGTTACTACTTCCATATTAAAAGCAAGTGGTGCGCAATATAAATTGAAAGTCGCAATGAAAGAAAGTTGTAAGCGTCGAGTGAGTGTGAACCGTGAGGGCAGTAATCAATAATTTGTAAGTAGCTGAACCGCCGAGCCGGTTGATTGTTGATTGCCAGAGTACCGAGGCCAGAATAGGAGCAACGATTAAGCAAATAAAATTTTACTTACTTTATGTCCCTGGGCAGGGTGAGCAGTACGATGGAGATTTTCCGATGGTAAGTCCAGAGGAGCGAGAAAACAGCGGCAAGCAGGCAGACTTGAACTATACGAGCGACGAAGCCGAGCCTTGAGCTGAGGCCACCGGCCACGAGGCAGCCGGCGACCGCCAGCACGAGGAGGCCGAGCCTCAGTTCCATGCTCGAGTTGCGGCTTCGCGCTGCGCCGGCTGCTCTGTCAACACAGAAACACTCACTGTTAGCCGAGCGAGCAGCATTAAGGCTGGAACTTTCAAGTATACGCCCGTGGACTAGCTAATTTGGACGGCCTTTACTAAGCAACGGTTAGCACCTGCCGAGTCGTGACTGTCGTGCGTTTATTTTCCTTCGTCTTCCGGCGCCCGAGTGTCCCCAGTGTCCCGAGTGTCCCGAGTGCCCCGAGTGCCCCGACTGCCCCGACTGCCCCTAGTGCGAGCTGAACAGCCGAACAGGCGCTTAACGATCGGCGCGTGCGCCCTTGGGCTCGTTCTTGGCTGCGGGACAGCTGCAAAGCTGCCCTGCCGCCCTGCCGCCCTGCCGCCCTGCCGCCCTGCCGCCCTGCGGGGGCGGAGGTCGCCACCCGAGTCCCGCTGACCCCCGGGCCCCCGTACCCATTTCATTTATTACTTATTTTACCCATTTCAGATAAGGTTAACAAGTCAGCATGAATGAACCTTTTTAAAGAGGATGTTGCACCGTTTATTATTTAATGCACGAGTACATCACACGAGCTATACGGGGGGCAGCTTGCCTTCGTTCATTCTGATTCGGACCAACCGCACTTTTAGTTTTTGTATATTCTTAGCTGACGATTGACAAATCTTAAGTTTCATGCAAATTTGGACTAATCAACAAGGTAAAATAAAAGGGAAAATAAAATATTGATGTTTGTACCTTTTGTACCTTTGTACCTTAGTAGGAAAGAAGGAAAGAATAAGAAGATCGTAACCTCGAATAGGCACGCGCAGAAGGAAGTCTGGCTGTAGGGGAAAGCGAAGTCGATGCTGGGAACGCATCCGGGACTCTGCGCGCGTCTGCAGATTTGCGCGGCTGCGGTGGCTAGGGCAGTGCGTTAAAGTCGCTGCATCGCGAGTAGCTCGTGAGCTTCCGTGAGCGGCTGGCGGCTGGCGGCTGCGCTATCGATCGCTCTAGCACGGCTGCTCGGCTGCTCGGCTGCACGGCTGCACGGCGAATGAGCGAAAGGCAAAGCTGACGAGTACGCGTCTACGCGACGAGGATCTACTTATAGACGGGGGTTGCGACTAGAGCCACACTTACGAGTGCCGCTTGCCTGCCGATTTAATATATATTATAGCTGCTCACCGCTTTCGCGGATGCCGTCTGTGTCGTCTGCGATACTGGCCGTGGGAGTCGCAGTGGGAGTCGAGGCCTCGCCGCAAGCCTACCCTTGCTGGCAGCTGCAATCTTGCGTGCTCCGATCGTGCCTCTGCTGCTCGGGACTCGCTCGCTTGCTCGCGCCGCGTCTCTTTGGGTACTGGCTTAACTGGCTAGTGTACTGGCACTACTGGCGGCACTGGCGCTGCCTGCTCACTGCTGCCGAGTGCCGAGTGCAGGCACTGCAGGCCAACGGCAACGTTCAACCCCCTCTTTTTGCGCGACGTCCGTCGGTCGGGTCGGTCCGTCTACCCATATCCTGCCCTCGCGCCGCCGCTTCCGCCTTCTGTTCTGCCTCCGTCTCACCAACGAATCTCACAAGCCCCGCTGCTCAAACACTCGAGCCTAGCCTCGCTGCCGCGCACAATGAGTATAACCTAAATAAAAAATGTAAAAATGTTCAGATACGAGTTCCTTCTCCTGCCAGCTCCTGCGAGATCTAATAAATATTAGATACTTAATTACATAACTGTAAATACTCGTAATTCTGACAGTCTTGTCGATAGCTGCTCTGCTGCAGCTCTTTTTATTGGCATTAATCTGTTGCCGTTACGTGAAGAACAACTGAACAAAGTTCAAAGAGGCGCTATCGATAGAACCGAGCAAATATGTTTCATTTCCTGCGATAAGTTCGTATACGCTTTCATTGCACAGGATACATTTAGAAAAAATAGCGAAATTTGGCAATTTTACTTATATTAATTGACAATGCTTTAAAATAATAAATAAACCAGTAGGTATAGGTAAATCTGCAGGTAAATATCGAGCGAGGGCTGAGTGCTTACATAATTAAGCGCCCGTTCCGACTAGTCGTTCCGAGGTAGAGATTTTCAAATGTCAAATGCACAAATGCACTGAGCGTCAAGATGGGAAGAAGCAACAATAGAAGCTTACTCTTTAGCGAATCCGTTGAAAGAACTAATATTGACGTAACAACGACGCGCCGAGGCTGCGCATCATTCAGGCTCGCTGCGGACTCGCTGTGGACTCGCGAGTCGCGGCCTAGGTATCGTGACCAAAAGCAAACTGCTGGCGAAACCAGGCGAAACAGCCGCCGCCGACACCACCGCCGACACCGCTGCTGCAGTACGGCCTCGAGCATCACTGAAATAGACACTCTACAATGGCCGTGCCATCTTCTACTCCTTCAAGCAACGCTCCCTTTTCTTTCTTCATTTATTCAAAGTTCAATCAAGATATTTGCAAGCTTTTTATTTTCGATTTTTTCTTCAGCTGAAAAACTGGCTGAAAAACTGGCTGAAGAAATCCCGATTCTCGCTTGGAAAAGAATATCAAAATAATGTAAGAACGCTTTTAAAAAACGGTAAAATTTTTATTCTAAAAAAGATAACAAGCAACAATATATTCTAAATTACCACAACATTTAGCTGTTTACATACCCCATTTGTCGTAAAAAATTAACGCTTCATTTGGAGATCCTCGCTACCTCACCGAAAACATCCTTCCAAACGATAAAAACTTAAAATATTTTTAAATCAGATTACTTAAACATTCATTTTAACGATAAAGAAATCGTTAATTTATGTGCTTCTTCTACATCACATGTGCGTACACGTCATTTCGTCATTTTGTTCGCAATTATTCAAGTTTTTATCCACGAGTTCATATCGCTCTTAAACCTTTACGGTTCAAAAAAACTTATAAATGTCATGAAAAATTCTTTACAAAATGTAAATTGGAATTAAAAGCAAAAGCTACGAAAACATTGTTGACTGATTTATCACAGTTAAACATAAAGAAGAAAATCTTGTTTTATAAAGCATTCTTCTTTTAACTTCATTGACAATTAAATTGAAATTAATGGAAGCACAACTACAGTAAAATGTTTGAGGCTCTCCTAAATGAAATTATAGTTTTAAAAAAAGTACATTATAGCTCTAAAGTTTAGACAAATCACGAAAAAGGAAAACTAATGACTTTCGAAAGAGACATTAATTTAGCTCTAATTGTGTAATTGGTATAATTTATCTTAAAATTATATTAATTTGAGCATTTTATGGAAGTTACTTTGATCTCTTATCAATCCGATAATGGTTAACATACATAGATTACTGCAAGTTTCTTTAAAAATCAATTCATTTTTTAAACTAATAGCCGTAAGTATTTTTAACCGAGGTAGGCGTATATTTTAAAAAAAAGATGAGTTTTTTTAATAACAGAGAAAAGTAAAAAATCAAAGTTCATGTTCAGTTCCTGGAATGTAAAACTTTTGACCTTTTTCGTGATGTGCTGAAACTTTTGAACGGAAATGTATATACACGCATAAATATATTAATCAGTTTAAAATGTTAATTCTATTCTATTTTCTTAAAAAGAATCGAAATTTATCAAAACATTCTAACTTACTGTTTACCTAGCCAAGACTTTGCACTGAATTAGTGAAAAGTCTAAGTTCATACCCTCTTATTAATAGATCATGGAATTCGAATAATTATTAAGCTACAGTTACATTCGATTTGTATATTAAAATAATTGTAAGCCTCGAATAAGATGAAAATGGTTGCAAAAAATCTGAAGCTTATTATTCACTTGCTGTGGTAAAGCATGCAATATTGTAATAATATTGACTCGTGAATACTCGGCCTTTTAAAAAATGCAATCGCCAAAAAGAAGGTGTAAGGGATAACGTTAAATTTTTTATCACACTACGCTAGTTGGAGATACGCGTAAGAAAATATATGTTGATAGACATCTACATATATTATAGTACATTGACAAGTGCGCAACCTTAAGACTTATCGCTATTGTGCGCGCTCGAGTAGTCGAGTAGTCAAGTAATTCCCTCGCGTCCCTTCCCTCGCGCATTTTCCTCCTTATCATTTATATTCTTTTACGAGAATTCTCATCTACTGGCAATTCCCCTTCTTCATCTACGAGTGTGTACACATTTATTTACAAACGGAAGATTTGTAATTGCGAAAACTCGCTATCGGACAATTCTCCGGCATTTTGCTTTTGCTGTGCGTTTCGTATTTACTGCTCAAATGTTCTCTCAAATGAACTATTACGGATAATAGTTATTCTTACTTCGCTTTCTATAATGAACAGTTCATTTGTGACGGAACAGTTTTTGCTGTCTTTCGTGCCTTCATTTTTGATTTTCCTCCTTGGTTCGTTTTGTCTTTTATTCTAAGCGATCGATTCCTTTCCTTCAGAAGCGGATTTTACCCACTTGTATTTGGTCGTACGCATCGGGCGTCAACAGCTGATAGCCAGATTTAGGATCCATGTAGTAGAGCTTATCACTTATACGCCTTGGGTCGTAGCCCTCATTTTGAAGATCCTTTTTCTTTAACTTGAAGGTTCCTGAAAATTAATAATGATAATCAAGCAGCCTTCATTCATGACCTTTTCTCCTTCGAATTTCTTAATAATAAATCCGACGTACAAAACGTTTTCAAGGTATTTAGATGTCTATTTTATCGTACAAATATAATAATATGAAAGAAATTGAAATTGCCATACCAGTTAAATCAATTTTTGTTAATATCCTAATGAACTGTGGTCTGGCATAGACAGGCAATTGTTCTCTCACGTCGATTGCTAATCGATCAACATTCAACGAACCATCTTCATCGTAGATTGCGGCCATTCCAGCTCTACCCTCTGCACCATGTACCTTAAATGTAAATCATTGAAATATTAAAGATTATTGTTATTTATTAAGGAATAAAAGTCTTTGTAAAGAAGATGAATATATTTTACCTCTACACCGTAAACTACGCAATCTCTGTAATTAACGAGATTACTAACAATAGCCTCGATTTCGGAAGTCGATACGTTTTCTCCTTTCCAGCGAAAAGTGTCCCCGGTTCTGTCTTTGAAGTATAAGTAGCCAAGCTCATCAGCCACAAGGATGTCGCCTAGATTGATTATTCCCATTTAGAATACAGAACATATAGGGGAGAGTGGGGGGTATAGCGGTCCACCCCGTTAAATGTTTCGTTTTTTGTGAGAAACATTTCTTAACAATTTCCATTGAAAATAAAGCGGTTTGAAAGAATATCGCTATTGCATTGATGTATTAGCACATGTATACAATAACACATGAATGTAACAGTGACATCCTTTCAAAATATGGCCCGCTTTCCTCTATCACATTTGTACTGTGAATTTGTACTAGTATTTGTACTATTTTTTTATCTGCCTCCATAAAATCTCTTACTTCTTACCCGACAAAAAAGCAGAATCGCCTTTGGCAAATACGTCATAAACAATCTTCCTCTTGGAGGCTTTTTTATCTACGTATCCTAAAAATGCCCTGGACGGGTTGTTCGGAATGATTTTGCCAATAAATACTCCAGGTTCATCTAGAGAAAAGGAAAAAACAGGCAGTTGAGATAAAATTTAGAAAATTTAGTGTAAACTTATTGACCTACTTGGTTCGCAGACTTGGCAAAGTCCTTTAGCGTTTCTAATTGGCTCACCATCAGCATCAACTTTTATAATTGAGATGGGATAGACTGCCGGTAATATGCGAGAGACGAAGCCTATTGCTCCTACGGTATTGTCGACGTTGACTGAAAAAATGCAGTTTCAGCTTGTAAAGAGCAAGAGCAAAGTCTTGTAATATTATAAAGTAAGTATTGTCGAAAGCATTACCAATATTTGCATTTCCTTCAGTAGCGCCATAAAATTCGCAGACCTGCGGAATGTCGAAGCGCGCAACGAATTCCTTCCAAATTTGAGGTCTCAAGCCATTTCCAAATATTACACGAACATTATGCTTCTTATCTTCCGGTTTTGGTGGTACAGCTAATATATAGCGGCACATTTCCCCAATATACTGCGATACCTGGGTGAAAGAAAGAGAGAAATGAAAGACGCGTGAGAAGTAGTTAGCAAGTTTGGTGTAGCGGGATTGCGATAATAAAGTGTCTGTATACCGTGCAATTATACTTTATGCAATCGCTAAAGTAAGAGCTAGCGGAGAACTTTTTTCTAATGACCGTAGTTGCACCGTGTAATAGACTTTGACCTATTGACATGATGCCACCTGCAGTGTGATACAGCGGCAGAGGCGTATAGAATCTATCGGATGTGCGAAATGCTGCCAGATAATGTATACCGCTAGCGATGAACATAAATCTAGATTTGCATAAGATAAATGAAGATGTAAAGAAGTAGCATTAAATATATATTATATATTAAACTAGAATGATTTAAGTTACCTAGAGTTGGTAATGACGGCGGCTTTGGGTAGTCCGGTCGTGCCACTGGTGTAGATGTACATGAGCTTGTCGCTGTAGCAGCCTTTGTCCTGCACGACAGGTGGGACACTTGGCGCGTCCGCTAGAAAATTGCCTAGCTCTTTTTCTTTCAGTCCGTCGGAGGGCACATTCGCTTTCTCCGAGAACCGGTATAAAGCCAGCTTTGCGTCTAAAGAAGCTGCGATATCTTTCACAGCTGAAAGGAATAATAGAACAAGTCATTGAAATCGAGCCGTTGATCGAATTTATCATTTATTTATGCCTGGGCGTTACAGTACCATCCGCTAAATCTGCTCCGTAAATTAATGCTTGGCATCCTGCTACGCTAATACTGTGAAGTAGCGAACTTTTCCTTAAGTTGGTGTTGATAAGAGGAGTAATTATACCCAGTTTACTAAGGCCAAGCCATATAGCAACGTATTCGGGCCTATTTTCTAATAAAAGAGCAACAGCGTCACCCTTTTTGTAACCGTGAGATTTGAATACCGAGGCTATCTTGTTGCTGTAATCCTCGACCTAAAACAGGTGTACTCTACAGTATGGACTTGAACAGTTGTACAAGAGCTAGTTTAGCTAGTGCAACTATTTGCTCAACTATTTACTTACTTGCTGAAAGGTCCATTCTTGATCTTCATAAACGAGGCACGCTTTATTAGGACTGCGAGATACATGTTGACGGAATATGTCGGCAACGCTCCGATCTTTCTTTTCGTGTCCCTTTATTGTCCAGAGCAAACGCACGTAACGAATAATAGCCCTGCAACAGCGTAAGTTAGCGTTAAGCACTTGTTCAGATTTTTTCAATTTTTTAAGTAATAACAAACATTTCTCCAAATAATTATCAATAATTTATCGCACTGACTATTCCTTCTTCGCATTTACTATTTTGCTTATTTCGTTTATTCTTCAAATTTTAATTTAAAATCAAGTACTTTCATATTCAGTATTTCTCAGGAATAACGAATTCTCAAACGAGTCTTCCGGTGAACGGCATTGAATCAATGATCACACATGTCACAGGAGAAGCAAAAAATTCATGCTAATCGGCTTTCGCTCTAAGCTCATTAGTCATTGGAGATGAAGAAGTAACAAACTGTTTGTTGTTTGTTGTTGTTGAATTGTTATTTAAATGGCCGAGCTTGGTCAGTTTCGAGAGTCATATGTGATATGAATATATGACACGCGTTTCAGGAGAAACTGTTCGTAGTGCCTGCGAGAAGGAAGGCAGATTAGGTCAGGCCAGGCGCATGGGGAAAGCGCGGAGAAAGAGGGAAAAAAGAAGCCGTTGTTCCGCGCGGAGAAAGCGGGAACGTGGCGGTTGCGGCTGCGGGCCTACGGTAACTATGAATAGTACGAATCCGAGAATTTCATATAGGCGCGCTGGCGCGCAGTGCGCACTCGTGGCCTCTTTTTTCAACACTTTTTCCCGCGTTTGCCTTGCTTTTCCCCGATAATTATCATGTTATAATATCGAGCAACTGGCCGATTCCCGTAAAGGCCGTAAAACGGGTTTAGAACTCTTACGTAAGAAGCAAGACTGACCTCGGCCGTTCCTTATCCAATTATCCAAACCGAAATCCAAAAGTGCACAATTCCAAAGTACGAACTGCGCTATCTGGGGCGTAAGTTTTTTTAAAAAAACAAGAGCAAGTCTCACCTGAGATCACGAGGGGCGGTCTTGAGGGCGACGTAGAACCAGCGCAGGCGTCCGCCGGCCACGAAGTAAGCGACTACGGCGACCAGGCACAGCTGCAGGATAAAGAGCGCTCCCATGTAGAGCCAGAGTGCGGCAAGTCCGGCCAAAAGGCCGGCTAGCAGGAGCATCGCCAACAAGAGGCGCCGTAGCAGGCGAGCGACTGCGGCCCAGCGGCGAGATGAGTCGGTCCGACCGCCGGCGCCACCAGGTGCTGCGGCGGCTCCCAGTTCGAGCGAGGCGACGGAGGCGGCCCCCGATGCTGCGCCGCCGCCGCCGTCGCCGCAGCCGCCGCCACTCGAGCCACTCGCCGACGCCGAGCCGCCAGTCGAGCCGCCAGTCGAGCCGCCAGCCAAACAGCCGCCGAGCCCCACCAACTGACCTGCGCTATCGCCGCTCTTGCCGCTCTTGCCGCTGCTGCTCTTGCCCAACGGCTCCCCCCTTTCCACGTCCTGCAACAACACGGCCAAAAGCCGCACCAAACATTGTAATTGCTAAGCCATACTTTTCCATTGCCTTATCGCGCAACATATTCTTGCAGCCCACTTCAATTAAAGTTATACCTTTCTCTTCATTTTGCCTTTGCCTAGTTAACCACAAACTCACTTTTTTCATGCACATCTTTTCTGCTAATATTTATAACTTTTCCTTTTTAACCCTTTAATGCGTTTAATGATATGTGTGCTTGACAATGTTTTATTCCACTTTCATTCTATTCGGCCCAGTTCCGAGAAAGAAGACCTGCTTTTATAATGCGACGAAAAAGAGCACTGTAAATATTGATAGAGTCTTACAATTATTCTACGCAGTTTCGGGTCAATATGAAAAGTGCGCCTCGAAACCATTATGAAAGGTGAACTTTTAGTTTTTCCAGGAATCAGCAGATTTTACGGGTTTTTACAAATCTTCGTGAATATATACTTACACTGTGGGAGGCATTTTCTTACAGCTGTAGATTTTCCTACGGATTAGAGAAGCCAAATTTTTAGGCGCTAACGCTCGCAATACTCTTCAAGCTCAAGGCTAGGCTATAATAGTCCTAATTTTCAACAATATGATGTAGTAGAGCAATTTAGCTCTACACACTGAGGATAAGTTTGAAAACTAGTTTTTTTGCGCACAGAATAATGTTAAAAAAGATTAACTTTGCTTTTAACCTCTCCAAATTAACACACGTTTAATGCGTTTCTACAAAATTAACATTTCTTAATGTAACAAGGCTTACATCTTGCTTTTTCACGGAGAAAACTTTGTATCTCTAAAAACATTTAAAGTTTATTTATCGCAGAAGCAGAGGAAAGTACAATATTTATTGCGTCACAATAAAAACCCAGTAGAGGAAATACTTTTTGTTCGCTTGTCTGGCGCACTTAAAACTAAAATAAATAGATTTGAACTCCAGTAGCATCTTGCTAATATAGCTATCAAGTCAACAAAACTAATTGCACCTAATGCACATTCTTCCTTCGCTAATATCTATAACTTACTATCTCCCAAGCGCATGCAAACACACAAACACACAAACACTTTTTTTTAAAATCGTCATATATTACTTTATTGTCAATGTCTGAAAACAAACATCTATTGGATTCTCTCAAGATTTATTTACAGTAATAATATTACTGCATTTCATAGGTTTATTGTTTATCAGCAATTTAGACCATAATACCGATATATATTATTAGGTTCTGGAATGTTAAGAGACAGGAAATTTGTTAAAATCGATTTTATAATATTATATATATGTACGTATTTATCAAAATAATTCTGCAACAAATTATCGTAACTAAAGTGTGCTGATGCCTTTAATGACTATCGATACACGAAGAAGCGGATGTCTATTCAGCGATTCTTATAAATAAAGACACGTTTGAACTGTAATGCATAATACAAGAGGACGAAGCAATCACGACTCGCGATCAGTCTTGGCATGAGTTTATCATATCACGGCCGTGTTTTGTGCACCTTCAATCGACTCGAACCAAATGATTGACCTGCGAGCAACATGCTTTTCTCATCATTTCGCTTTCAATCCATCTATCGTCCTCTTCAACGCGTGCCTTTTCCATTTTTTTTCATCACGTCTTCAATGTATCTTTATATTTTATCATTTTCTATAAAACGACTGAGTTTTTTATTGTCCAATTATAGTTGCGTAATATAATCGGATTTTCATTCAAAGCTATATTACGTTAAATAAAAATAGTACTATCAAATAGGAAATTTTTCAATAAATATTTTCCTTTATAATGGTAAAAATTAAAATTAAAAAATGTACACTATAAGCAACTAAATTATCGCAATAAAAGTTTTCATCGAACTTTTGCCATTATTCGAATGTGCATAATTCTGCATATCAATTTCTATATTGCATCAAGTTGATTTTTTTTAATATTTTAGCTATTATTTGTACTTTGGGAAATGAGGCATACAATCCAACTAGCAACTTCCTCGCGGTACCTACCGTGTTTATACTTAATTATACCAAATTCGATTTAAAAAACCGCTGACAATAGATTGGCAGATAGCTTCCTCAAAATTAATTTTGCTACTACTTTTCTTAATTTATAATACCATCTTTTATTTACATTTTTTAAATAATTTGTCGAATATTCAATCAAATTGTCATTGATTTATCTAACTTTTATAAGTAACGACACAGTCACGCGTTCAAGAAATTTTTTTCACAATATCTTTTGCAAAAAATAAGATGAACTAAAATTTTTTGGAAAATAAAAAAAGCAAAGTAAAATGAATTAGGAAGATTCGGTCGCAAGCCCGATCTAGATGGCGCAGTGGTTAGTCTTCCTTATTAAAAAATCTTTAACAAAAAGATTAAAAATAAAAATATTTACCACAATTAATAAAATAGACAATTACAAAATAGAAATTGTGAATACGTATTATGATTAATATAATTAAAAAAAAATTTAAATTCAAAATTATGTCCAAAACGGAGTTATTAATTTTTTTTTTATAATATTTTTTTCCAAAAATTAGCTCGTACGGTTTTAAAAAAGATTAAAAGCTACGTGAATATACTTGAAAAGAAAGCAACAAAGAATTTTTCATAAAGAAAAAATTACTTTTGTGATCACAATTTGGAAACAAAGAAAATGGTTATTTTTTAATACAATTTTTTTTTGAAAAACTATTGTTAACAGTCTCAAAAATTCAACATTTAAAAGGTCTTACATTAACAATCATTCAGTAAAATTTTCATTGCGATATCCTACTTATAAATAACCCCACAGTCACATATCCAACATTACAATTTTTCTAAATATCTTTATTTCTAAATAACATAAATTAAAAAATCTTGAACGAAAATCATGAGTATTACTATTAAAAAAATAAAAAGAACAGAATTTCAAAAATCAAGATTTCCAAAAATAAAAAAGTAATTGATAAAAGCGTTATAAAAGTTTTGATGCGCCCTTTATTTAAAAAAAACAAACATTTGAAGCACAAGATCCTGAAATTCTACCGTAAATTGTCAAAAATATGATTGTATGATTATTCATTACTCACACCCGTACACACACACGCATACACACGCACACACACACGCACGCACGCACGCACGCACGCACGCATACACACACAGCTACACAAATTTTCTGCGAGGAAGCAAAAACGGGAGGACTCGCCAATTTTCTACGTATAATAATTTTCTGAGTATTTTTCGAAAAAACAGGATGATTCAAGTACCACACCAATAAATTTTTTTAAGAAAAAGGTGCACGCGTTTTATCAAAAACCACGGAGATACGGCCTGATCCGCATCCATTTACTTGCAAGAATTTTTTCTCAAACTACAGGTAATAATTTACTAAATTAAAAAAAACCTGCTTGTTACGATGAAAATTAACAGTATTAATAATAAATAAATAAACATGTATATAGCATTTAACTAATAAATAAATTATGTACAAGTATATTGTTTATTTATTTTCAAATACGATTCGAAATTTTTGATCATGGATCATATTTTTTAATCTGGTGCGTGCATAAGACTTTGAAGGTTCAGAAAGTTTTCAACTACCTACAATTTAATTTTCAAGCAATTTCACTTTAGTCACATGTTCAAGTTAATGGGACCTTTCAAGTAATTAGAAAACATAAAAACTTTAGTTTAAATTAAAATAGAGAAAAAACTTGTACCAAAAATTGCAATAGTTTATCTAAAAGTTCTCACAGTCTGTTTATAAGAAACTGTTGTAATTGTTCCAACAAGGACAGTCTGTGAGAACTTTTAAATAGACTATTGCAATTTTTAGTACAACTTTTTTATCCGTGTATAGAAATGTTTTAAATTTTGTAGCCATTCATCCGGATGTTTACCCATTACCAATCACATCTTTAAATGCTTCACAAGATCCTGCTATCGTTTTTTTTAGAAAGATATTTTTTATTACGCTAAAAGACTTACTACTTCTTACAACGTTGCCGACAATCAAAGACGGAAATGCATTCATAATCTTCATTGATTAGCGTTAGGCCCGTTACAGGCAAAAAAATACAAGGAACAGATACAGGTTACAGTGACAGATACACCGAAAATACATTGTTTC
>UXGC01001253.1:0-26231 GCA_900480045.1 Eurytoma adleriae
AATTTTGGATTTGTCGAGTCTGTCCCTGCGTTACAAAACAGTATAGTAATTTTTACTAGAACTTTTCTCTCCGTGTAACAGTTAAAATTGGTTATAAATAAGGAAACCAAAATTCGATTTCAAGAAGCCGTTTGATTTTCTGCATTAATATTAATCATTTCTGAAAACAATCAGTGATGCAGTAGACAGTTTAATATAATAATCGAAAACAAACGTCTTTTATATTAAATTAAAACTGTTACCATTATTATAATATCTCGTCTAGAAGGAAGCAATAAAAGTGTTACAGTTGCGGCGGCGCTAGCAAGAACATGGAGATAAACAAAAAGCAAAAGAAATGTGAAAAAGCAAAATTAAAAGCGGAAGGGATAATGGGTATATAAAAAAAAGAACCTGAAAAGTAAGACTTTACGAGAATTACGTTACATTTTTTTAAACAAGCCAGTTATTAGACAAAAAATGAATTGCATATTTTATTAGATAGATATCTTATTTGTATGTTCTAAATACATTTCTATCAATAAAGCCTGCAAAGAATAATTATGTAAAAAAAATCTCACAATTCTAAAGTACTTTATTTATTTGCACAAATCAAAGTTTCACTTGTTTATAACATTATAATTAGCTTAACTACGTCTCTAAACTGTAACTCGAAAAAAGGATTAGACATTTTTATTGGTGTAGACGCGAAAACTTTCATTTGCTTTTAATAAATGTAAAGTAGGTTAAAAGTGTATAACAGGTTTAGCACTGGCTACGTTAGTGCAAATAAATATCGATTTGTCTGGACTTGCCTCAGGAATGTATCCCACTTCTGTATAAAACAAAAAAGTTTAAAAAAAACCCAACCGGGCTCAGATAATACTTTCAGATTGATCGAAACGAAAAAAAAGCATCGCGCGAAATATTCCAGCTGAAATTTCGCGGAGCCGCTCGAAAAAATTTTGCGAAGCCGTCGAAAAAAATCCGCTCATCTGCAACGTACGTACAAAACGCGCGAGGCATAAATTAAGGGGGAAGTTTCCCGTTTCGGCGAATTGGATTGACGCGAAAGCTTCCGCCGACTTTTACGCGCCGTCAAGTCCGCCGCGCCGAGACGTCGAACGGCATTATTACGAGCTTTTACGCCGGACGCTGACAGCCACCGGCGCTGCCTTTTACCCCTTAATTCTTAACTGCTGATTTTATTAGCTATATATATCGGCGGTCCTCAGGGGCCTGCGGGCCGTCGTTCGCGCGTTTTATCAGAACGCGGGATGCTCAGTTCGGAGATTTATGCGCGAGTGTTTGAGTGCGTTTTTACGACTGGAAGGTGCAATAACGGAAAAATTTCTTTCGATTAAAGCGTCTTCCCGCTGTCGTATCTCTCCTGGGATTTATCGTGTAAATCATGTAGCGAGCAAGGTTCAGCAGTTATTGAAAGGTGAATGCGACTTTTTTTGCGATTCTGACATTGAGAGCTGGCAGTTAAATTTCTTTTTACGTTTGCAGCGCACTTTGCTAATGCGCTTTTATTTTCAAGGAATTGCCGGAAATTGGAACTGAACATTTAACTCGACTTATCGCGGAAGTGTTTAACTCACGGTTGCAAAGAATTTTTTTTTTAAATACATATTTTATTATATTGATTAAATTTATGACAACTTGCAAATTTTAGTGCTATAAATAGTAAAGTATACTGTATTGATATACTATGCTATATTTCGTAAATTTTGTATAAATGAAAATTACCAAGAAACCGCGATTATAAACTTTGTTTCGTAATTTCGTTTCTTAATTTGATTGACACTGTTTGAAAATTTTTTAAAAATAATCTTATAAACACCTTAGGTTTAAAAAATAAATGCAAATATTTAAGGAGGATAGTTTGTTTTTTAAATTAAAAAATAGAGCTTTGAGTTCAAAAGCACGAATCAACTTAAAACTAAAAGTTTCTAATGCCTGAATGTGTACATGTACGAGCGACCATTTATCAAAATTAGTATAATTTGACTCACAAATGATGCAAAATAATCTTGTATTGTGCCAAGATTTTCTTTATCCTCGGAATAAAGTTCTCTCTACGAAGGAGCAAAAATGTCTGAATATTTATTTTAAAAACTGGTTTCGTTCACACGGGTTTTTAATACTGTTACCTGTAATACTGAATTGAATTTTACTTTGAAATTTTAAGTTTTGACATTAAGTAAAATAAAATTTACTGCCATGAGAATGGTGATAAAATATTTTATAGTTTTTTAACACTGGATTATCCAGTAATTGTTCCAACAACAATTTGACCTTCAATAAAGCGATCTCTTCTGGCACAATTAGTATTAAACGCGAATATAAAATTAAAAATGCAAAACCTCATACCTATTTAAAATACATACTTTTGATAGCAAAATCAATCGCATGTTGAACTCCCAATTTTTTTCTAATTTTTTAAGTTAGAAAATAAGGATCAAATCAGCATTTATTTTTCAACAAAATTATTTAATATCAATATCAAGATATAAACAGAAAATGTTAACACTTAATGTCTATTCATTAATCAATTTAAACAAACGTAACATTCTTTGATGATTTTAATTGAAACATTAAAATTATACCAATACATTTTGAATTTCAGCAACATTCAACACTGAATATTCACCCTAATAGTCGAGCAGCTTATTTAAATGTTTCATATCATGTTATCGTCTTTTTTAATAGAAGATTCACGACAGTCGTTTCTTAAAATTTGGTCAAAATTTCAAAGAAAAATCATATGCGGCGGATCAGAATCTCGCAGTTGCCTCTCGGGCCGAAAGTCGCGCGTTGACGAGATCCCACCGGGGAGAAAGGGGGGAGGGGGTGGTGGTCGTCCGTGAAAAATAAGAAGGAGTGAAGCCGGGAGGAGCGAGCGGAGAGAAAAATCCCGGCCCGGCTCCCGCGGTTGGGAAGACATTCGCGGGGCCGAGGCTGCGGCTTGCAGGGTAAACCTGTTTCTCGTGTTCCCCCTCGCGTCGTCGTCCCGGTGCACGACTTTTTTTCGTCGCTTTGCGCCTCTTTGCGCGCGGCTCCCCGGTTCCTTTAACTGTTTTACATTTACGAAAAAACGCGGGGCTTCGCAATTTTCGCCGAGTAACGAGAGTCGCCCGGGTTAATTTCGCACGGCCGGGCGACGCCGAGGCGGCGTTTTATTCCCGCGAACGGTACGATTTTTCTGCGGATTTCTCTCCTCTTTGGGCGTTGGTGCGCGCGAGGAGGACATGTGTAATTTACGAGGTCCGGAATAAAAGACCGAGCGAGGCGGGACCTTGAGAAATTCGGAGGATGGAAATTGAGGGGTTGATTGAGATCGTTGCATTACTGCAACCTGCAATTTCCAGGGGATTATTGATTGCTCGCTTTATCCCGCGAATGAGTGAAAGGCATCGCTACACTAGATGTCTTCGGTAATGGGCGGTACTTTTGCTTTCACAAAGAGAAAACTTTTTATCAGTAAAACATTCTTTTTCTATTTTTTATAAACAAGATGCATATATTTACCTATAAATTATGTAGTATATCAAATCTTTAGATGACGTTTTCAGCTTGAAGCAAAAGTTTAAAGTCCAACATTTAGAATATTTAAAGGCACCGTTCGCTAAAGGGATATATTTCAATTAAAGATTTGAAAAAATACCCAATTTAAATTGAATGTTTCTCCATTAAAAGTCATTTTTTCTTAAAAAGTAAGTTTGATTAAAAGTAGGTATTTTTTTTGCGAAAATTACATTTTCTGTTTTCTAATATAAACTGTAAAACTTTCGATGTGCCGATTGTTATAAAGATCACGTAAAATGTATAGGTTTACGCAGATTTCGTGAATATAAGGATAACTTCACGACCCAATAACTTATTTTCGGAAATAATTATACGGATTATGATATTTTATATAATATTTTTGTTATTTCATTAAAATACATTTATAAAATTATGTAAATAGACTGCAATCCCCTCTAAAAAACAGTGGCTGCATAGTGTGAATCTTTTGAAGTTTGAATGACACCAAAATTCAAAATATTTTGATGTGAATTTTAGTTTCTAACCTGAACATTTTTTAAAATTAAGCGCGTGAAGGTCGTTTTGCTAGTATATTTAAAACTCAATGACCTATATGAGAAAGCTTAGGATCAAAACAATCCGCAGTATTTCTTGATTTAAATCGATTAAAACCTCATTAATCGGAATTTTGTTTTTATTTTCTACATAAAAAAATTGGGCAAACTTTGCGAAATACAAAATATTTCACTTTGCGACAGTTAAAAGAAGTACGTGCCGATGCAATATTAAAAATACCGCTTTTACGAGCTTGGCTTCGATCCGAAAAGTGCAATCTTTTTTACGTAAAAAAACTCGGGAGCAATAAAATTTTACACACCAAATCCGATTGGCGCGAGTCGATAGCAATTGAATTTTCTACATTACATATGCCGGGCGATCGGGCCTTTTTTTCCCGCGTTTGCTCGTAAAATACAGGTGTTCTCAAGGTCTTACATCTGCCGGCGGGTATACAAATGACAAATACGTGCGCGGACTTTATCGGAGCACGTTTTTCCCCCGCGGCTCGTACACTGCTGTGCGCATGCATTTGTATGAAATTTGTATTGCATAAATTTTGCTTTTGTCAATTTTAAATATTTTTTCCTGTTTCTAGGTGGTACGACGTAAATTCACGCTAATTTTTTTAGCAAACTTTCGTATTATCTTATCAATCTTTTCTACTTTCATTTCAAATTGTAATGTTCTAATAAAAAAAGTAAATTAATTTTAATTACTTAAAATGGTACCATACTGTCTGCAAATTTTCAATCATTACTAAATTTAAAATATATCTTATCTCTAGTCCACTTTGCAATATCACTACTCCCAAAAAGTTCAATTAAAAATTACGATAGTTTTTTAATCACCCGTGTTATGTACAAGTAAAGTTTTAAAAATGTATAATACATCTCATGTTTTTAGTAAAAAATATCTATAATAATGTAAAATGAATTTATGCACGTTAGAGCCTTGATTGTTAAGTTAATTATAAGGTAGTCAAGGAAGGAAAATAAATTTCAAAGTCAGATGCCAGTACATTTATTAAGTAAATAAATAAATAAATATTTCTGTTACTTCAAAAATTTTATTCGTAGAAACAATTTTTAGATACTGCATTGAATTTTAATGTGATGATCAAAGGGTTACTGTTCTCGCAAACTGCTATTATTGAACTAAAATTGTATAATATTGCAAATTAAATAAACTATTGAGAGTTTTATAAAATTAAAATAATCTAAGAAATACTACTAAACTTGATCATAAAATATCTTCGATTTTTAAGATTTGACTTACGATAATGCATAAAATACACTATTGTTTACTTAAACTTTCCTCTGCGTGGATCATCAAAGCTCAATCGAATAAAAGTGAAGTGAAACCCACCCTGGTGTGCGCACAAATCTTCTTATCTCAGGGCAAGTAAAGGAAAGGCAGGAGAAACTAGTGTCTCGAACCGTAAATATCCGAAGTTGCGCGATCGCCGGCCGATAACTCGATTACCGCAAGCACCGACGAAATTCGAGCCTCCCCCCATGCACGAATCGGCCCCGTTGAGAAAAGAAAAAAGGAGGAGAGCCGAAAAAGAAACTCGTACACGTCCTTAGCGCTCTCGAGGGGTTTCTCCGTTCCCCTTCGCCTTCGCGGGATGCTGCGCACCTGCGCGCGCCTTTCGAAAAATCTTTTCGGCAAATCTTTGATAGAAAAAACTATAATCAGGACAAACTTCGTTGCGAAACTAAAGAATTTTTTTTTAAAAATTTGCATTGTAGATTCTATTTTTTTTCTTTATTAGTAAAGTGTATTCGCAAAAAAACAGTGAAGAAAGTAGGATTTTAAAAACATCCATCAAAATAAAAAAAAATAAGCTAAAAGTTCATTACGGTCTGCTTTGATCAAATACTCGCGCAGATCCTGCTTTCGACACCTTTTTTATGATTTTTCGAAATCAAAATTTTGAACAGCCCCGCAGGTCATCTCTCCCGCCTGAATAATAATCATAAATTGATTGATTCTATCAGAACCGCAGATACGCGTCTTAACGATCAAATTCGCTAACGGCAGATTTTTTTCTCGTAATTTTCGACTTTTTTCAATCGCATTATGCAGATCCCGCGCCAACAAAAAAAGAACGAAGTTCCCCGCGTTTTATCTCCCATCGCTCGGTCTAACGGGCCGGGCGTCATTAGCGAACTCGAGCTCCGCGGCGAACACAAGGATCCGATCCCGGAGAAAAAAGGAGCAATCCAAAAGGGGTAGCAGCTCCAGTCCCCACTGCCCGGGAGGGAGGCCGCGGGAGGGGGGAGGCCCTCGCGTGCGTGCGAGAGCACGTGTGTTAATCTGGGTCAAGGACCTCGGGGACCTTCTCGCGCGAGCCAGGGAAAGAGTTCAACTTCTCTCTCGGACTCGCCTTTCCTTCGAGATGCCGGGACGGACACGTGGAGGCGCGCGCGCGCGCCTTTTTTCGAAATCGCCCGAGAGCCCCGCTCTTTCTTCCTCGCGGCCTCGGTCGCGCCGGGCTTTCCTTTGCGGAGGGGCCCACTGCGCTCGACTATACCGATCAGACCCCGCGATCGTTTCGTGAATATTTTGATGAGCCTCCCGGTGGATGTTCTTCTTTGTAAACATCAGTCCAACGTCAGGAGAATTTGTTATCTGTAAAGCCATTCAAAATTTTCATGAAAATTGTGGACAACAATTATGAAAAGTTAATATAGGCTAGCTTTATGGAAGAAAAATGCTCTATTAAAAATTGCAATAGTTATAATTATTGGATGCCTACTTAAATTCTTAATAATTTTACTGTCCTCATAGAATTGACATTTCTGAAAAAGTTACAATAGTTTCTTGTAAAATTTACTGAAAATCTAACATTTGTTTTCTGTAGCTAAGAAACTATTGGCGTTTTTTCTAAAATGTCAATCTGTAAGAATATTAAAACTGACTATTGCAATTTTTAGTAGAGCTTTTATCTCCGTGAACATATCGTTAAATTTTAATATTTAACCAACAATTTAACCAAATTTTAATATCAGGCATATTGTATTTAGCATACCGTATATCAAATGTTAGCACACAATATAATTAATTTTATTAAATAATTTGTAATTTCTATTTTTTCTTATTTTCGAACAAACAATAGAAGATATTTTTGTTTATCAATGAATTTCTTCTTTGAATGATATATGTATTCGCCGTAAATTCATATTAATTCGGTGGCTATTTAATTAACATTTTATCAGGTGACAATTGAGACATTCTTTCCTCTCTAGGTGTGTAATATACTATTAATACAACCCCTCTTTTCGGATCAACAAAGTAGCTATAAGTTAAGGCGAAAATAAAACATATGCAACACAGGAATAATAAAGTTGATTATTCTTTTATATTACACAATATACTATTCGGTGTGACTATTTACATTTTCTGCATGAAAAGCCTAACACTCATTTGATAAGTGAACAATTTTTTACCTAGAAAATGTAAATAATCACATTGTCTACGAGAATTGTGCTTATCCATATTTAGATAGTTAAATTTTTTCGCTGCTATTTGATTGATTCTCTTTGTTCTTATTTTCACAATTAAGTTAGACAAAAGAAAGCTACACGTGGGAAATTTAATTCTATTTATAAAAATCCTTTACGATACCCCGAGCAACTAAGACGTTATTGAATTGCGTCGAATTGTTGCACGCGAAGTGCATAAGAAGCAGCGCCGCATATTTTGCAATCCGCGCGGCGGAGTCAATAAAATTTTAATTTGCGATTTAGCACAATCCCCTGAAAAACGTCGAGGGGGATTAAGGACTCGCAGTAAAACGTAATGGTTTTCAATATCTGCTCGATGATACCGAGAACAGAATATTACGTTTGCCATTAGCAACAATCGATGAAGTGCGGCGCATTCCCTCGCATAAAGCATTGCCCAAGCCCCTGTATCGTTCGCCTCATCAAATTTAATGAAATTAGCACTCGTTAAGTTGAATCCGCGCGAAGTCTGGGATGTTAAGATCGCACACTTTGCCGGCGAACCAAATAAAGTGCTAATCATTACTTTTAACTTTGTGCGAGAATAGACGCGCTAACTTCTATTTCGCCGCTTTGGAAAAATATTAGTATGATTTAAATATTGATTTGTAGTGCATTAAAGTATACAAGTTAATTCAGCGACTTGAAACGAAAGAAGAATTTCAAAAGCTAATTATTTTTCTCGAGTAAACGAGAAAATATTATTTTATTTATCAAGACGCGAGTGTGTAAATTTTAATAATAAAAGACCTGAAAAAATAACTTTTCTTCGTAAAGAGATAAAGCGAGCCGTTAGCTTCTTTTCTTCGTGCACTTCTTTTTTTCATCGAATCGCGGGAGAATGCCTCGAGATTCATACGAGAAACGTTACAAGGAGTGTACTCGGGCTAATTCTTTTTTTTTTCTTTATTTGCCCGCCGACAGAAAACTCCTGATTAATGACACTTGATACGGTTTTCGAGGTTACAATGACCCAATAAATCGCAGTGAAAGTACCCGATTTTTTTTCTCGCGTCGCGCGATGTGTACCTCGCCTGCAGAAAGAAAAATGCCTTCTTTATATCTTCGCGGTAATATCTGTCTCTCGGCGCGTAATTGAAATTGCTCTTTCTCCCGTAACTCATCGGGCGCCTCAATGGGCGGTTGTCTCCGAGAAAAAATTTTCTCGCGACGGCGCACTTTAATGAGATGCTTCGATCGCGGCGGCGATAATAAAACTCTTTCTTCGCCCCGCCGAAAAATAAAGAACCCGAGCTTATCGTTACGACTTCGCCGCTAATGCGCCGCAAATTACGTCGGTCAATGTTAAAGGTCGGGAGAAAAAGTCATCTTTAAAGGCTCCGCGATTTACCGAAAGAGCGAGCGGACCCGCTACCTTTTTCTCCTCCGACTCGAAAGTTGAGTACACCCACGAGCTTCCCACTTCTTTTTTTTTGTACGTGAAACGCAGCTTATCGGATTACGGCCGAGCATCGATTTTTGCATGCTTATTTACCAGCCGCTTATAGTTAGTCTTCCATGATTTTTGGAAAATGATGTCCATTTCAACACACACTTGCCATAATAAAATTAAAACTTAATTCCTATTGTCTTCAGAGTATAGATTACATGCGAAGAAAAATTGCTTCAAAAATTTTAACCAAAACTTAACATAGACTTGCTTTAATTTTTAGAATGTATAAAAGTTTAATTTAAAAAAAAATATATCTTATTTGTATAATAAAAAAAGGATGTAAATTTTTGTTTCAGAAGTAAACCGAGTATCCTTACATAAAGTTATAAATGCTATCAGTGCATATCCAAGAGTTTAAAATACATTGAACCATATGGAATTTATACAAAGAAGTCGTCAGTTAACGAAAGATGGACTGGATCTATTTAATTTGTAAGTAAGCTATTCTTTTTTTTTTATAGAAGTAAGTAAGATAGTATAGTAGATATATTATACTACTACTCTGTTCTACTCTGAACTGCTAAAATTTCACTCAAATAAAAAGACAACGACAAATCTTCTGCTTGTTACAATAAGCAGAAAAAATTTGACGTTAAAAAAGTGCATTTGAGTCAATTTCACTTATTCAATTTTACATAGTAAGTTACTACGGTCAATATTTAAATTAAAGGTTTATCTGATACATATAGTAAGCCAAAAGCAGGTAGAGCTTCAATTGAGTAACGTATTTCTAAGTGCGTGTGTGTAGTAAAATTTGGCAACATCGTTTTCGAAACAGCATCGCGTAGTTGCCATATGAACATATTTAGCAGTGTCCATTATCTGTCATTGATCAACGATACATTTTTTGGTGTACTTATTTCTCAATTCATGTGTACCCAATTAATCGATCAAACTTTTCCGCTAAAATATTAATTAGAAATTTTCTTTCGCAGTAGATTTAAAAGTGCTAATTTGAATATAACTAAATGAAAAATTGTACAACATATTTTTATTGCGCAAACAAAATTGTATAGGAAAATTTACTATAAATTTTTGGTGGTGGAGGTCAGACTTCAGGTACACTAAAATACATCTTTATAATTTTTACGGTGTGTCTATTTACACAAAAATTGCCTAAATTACGTTGATATAAGGACAATTAAAGAAATGCTCCTTCAATATCTACGTATTCCCCGTATATCATCTTATTTAAGATATTGAAGGAGAATATTTTTCTTTAACTGTCATTATATCTTGATAAAGTTCACCATAATTACGGTAATTTTTATAATTTTTATTATAAAGATTACCATAATTACGGCAAACTTTACTAATCAAATTTTAATAATTAACAGTAAATTTTTCTATTTTATTTTCTCAGTATAATTTTTTTATTACTGAGGTACCAATTGACAATATTTTGTTGTGTACGTCTTGAGTGTTAGAATGATATACTAATTAATTCTGATCAGATCTATCTTCCTTAACCCGATGAACCTACCCTGGTAGAAATACATACTAGCGGTTGGGCAGCCGTTGACCAATGTGACGTGTTTAGCCGATTTTTTGACCAACCGTTACCAACCGTTGGTTAAAAGGACAAAAATTTCTACCAGGGCTCCTTATAAAACAGCGCAGAACGTTTCGTTTTGTATAATCAGAACTTTCACTAAATAATGGATTACGATCATCACAGACCACTTTTGACCGTAAACCGATAGTCATGTTCTCGCATCAGGACTAGCCAATCAAATCAAACACAAACCGGCTTCACTTTTACGCTTATCGTGTCTTCAACCGATAATGTGCAAGGAAAATCGCAGCAGGACCGTGCATACCCATTAATTTCCAGCGCTTCTCTCATGCAAACGAGCTCGCGACACTTTTTCCCGGACATTGTATTTTTTTTGCACGCTCGCTGATTGCGCAACAAACGCGCGCGGCACATGCCTCGAAAATTCGCGGCTTGACCAGTTAACGACCTCGTGAATTTCTTCGCGCTCCTGGGCTGCTATGCAAATCGGGCGATTTTCCATAAATCAGCCGGGCATTAATTGGACCTTAAGCGTCGCGGAGCAACGTGCAAAGGTGTGGCGCCGATTACGATTACTCATAATTTTTTTTTTCGTCGACCATAGTATACGAGAGTCGAGCAGTCGAACCTCCTCGAGCGAAGTGTACGTTGGTAGCTTTCAAATTGGAGTTTCTCTTTTTTTCGAAAAATTTGAGGAATAAAAAAGATATACCCCTCGGCACACGTCGTTCGCTATGTGTTTGCGCTATAAAGAAGTCACGAGGCGACGTCATTTGTATTTGAACAAGTGGTTCTGATCGAAATGGCTATACGGGTGAAGAAGCTTCAAATTAATTCTTATACTTACCTAATTTCAAATTTACGTCTTTCCAACAGACCATTTTTTTCGAGAACATCGCGTTAAATTGTTTTTTATAATGTGGAGATGGTACAGTTAGGTTCATTTGATATTTCTACTTCTTTAATTTTGATAATTTCTACTGATAAAAGATTCAGAAATCGGATGAAACTCAACTTTGAAAAAGATTTAGAGAAGGCACAGATATATTGTAGCGATCCCATAAATCGAGAAGGCCGAAAACTCGTAAATCAGGCCAGAGAAATTTTGAAAAATGCTGGAAACCAAAATCTTAGATTTATGACACCACTAATAATTACAAGTGAAACGAACGATTGCGTACCTTTGATCGATGTCGGCCGAAACATACGCACAACTAAGCTTTACAAGAATTAAAACGCGTAGATTAAGTTACGATTTCAGTATACACCCAGCGCAGTAAAGACGAAAAAAGGCGCCCGACAAGCCTGAATAATTTCCCGCTCGGCAAACATCGCCTAAGGTGAACTTCGTTATGCAGCCTCGTAAAACTTATCAGTGAACAGTAAATTTTCACTCCAATCAGCGTTGCGCGCGTTGATCGAAAAATTCCGGTGTCACGAGCAGCCCAACGCCGATCTCCTCTGCATTCGAAAAAAGCGGAATTAAAAAACTACGTAGTTTGAAAATCCAAACAGATAGAGACGGAGAAACGCAGTAGTTTCTATTTCGTTCGCCAGCGGTACCCGGAGAACGCTAATAGGATACACCTTTGGCAGGCATCCCACGAGCAGCGGCGGATCACGTGCGCCTGCTCACGCACGTGTGCGAACGCTTGTATTTATATACACATTGGCGTGAGGATTCGTCGTGCGCATTCATCAGAATTAATGTCTTTCAGAGCGGGTCCAAAATTTTGGGTCGACTTTATCTTTTTTATTTTCTTTACCTTTTTCTTCGTGTTTTGAAGGTTAACTCTTTCAATGTTTATTTATTATCGTGTCGTCAAATTTATTTGTTTACGTATTTTTTTCCATGTACCTATTGGTAAAAATTAAGAGTAGATGAAAAGCAAAATGTATGGTAATAAAAAAGTTTTGTAAAAGTATTCTGGTTCAGCTTTTTGAAATAATTGAACATTTTGCTAATGTTTTAACATAGTTTCATGCATACGGCAAATTTTTATAGGAAAAAAACTACTACACAATTAATATTACTGTAAAAACTACTACCAATTACTAAAAACTACCGATGAAATAAATGACTTAAATAATAAATTGACAATTACTTACTATATTTTGAACTTTTTCTAAATATTTCACCTGTTAGTTATTATAGTGCATAGTTATTCTGTAGTTGCCAATTTACTATTGACCTATAGTAGTTCATCAGAAATTCATGCTGTAGTAGTTATTTCAGTAGCTTATTTTATAGTTTTTGAAAAGGACAACGAATTTATTGCCGGTATGTCGCATACAAAATGATACTAAAGAAATGTACTTACTAATCGGCAAATAAATTATAATCATCCATTTTTTAAGTTATTGGTACGCGGAGAAATTACTACTTCTCTAGTAATGTAAATGTAAGATATCAAAAATACATAGAAACTAAGTCGTGAGTAATTATTTCCAAGTCAATTCGAAGATTTCTAACTACATAGTAATTTTGACAAAAAATGAGAGTAAATTTTATCGAATCATTCTCTTCGTGTACGTTCACTCAATTGTTTACATACGCAACGTTGCAATTCGTGGATACGTTCCAAAAGAAATTATTTCAGCGGAGTGTACAAACTCCTTCTCACTTTTTCCCGCACTTTCCTTCTCGGCCTCATGTCGCGCTTATCTCCCTCCTGCCTCTGGCTCTCCCCCTGCCCTCGCCGCGTCCGCATTGTTTTCTTCTGCGGTGCGGGGCATTTTTGCGCCCAGTTTATCCGAGGCGCGTTTCACGCTTTCTTGAGATTTAATAAACGGACGAATTATGCCGCGAGGATCGACGATCGCGGGCGGGGCTCGGCGCGTCGCCGAGAGCATCGATTATTTTGACGGCGGGATTGTGAGGGGCTTATTTATCGCCTTTACAGCTACGGCACCATCCTTTTTTGCTCTTCGTTTTTTTTTCTTCGGGGGGTTTTACGGTGTTAGTCGCGACAGGCGACGGATTAAAGTTAAAGAGAACCTGTCCTCTTGAGGAGAGATTTTGAAAACGAGAAACGTGAGACCACGGGTTTTCTATTTTCTTTGATTTCCCCGCTGTGAACACCTGTGTAGTTTCCAATGCACAGCCAATCGAATTAGCATTTCAAGCGCCTTGTATCCATGATAAACAGCTGAAAATAAAAGTAAAAAAATGTATTAGAAAGAATCATTGCATCGACAAAATGAAACATTACGTTGTATAATAGATCAAAAATTTACGTACAATTTTCCTGCATGTATAGTTTAAACTACACACGTCAAACGAAATGTACGCTTCGAGGCATTTTGAATTTATCACGAGTGCGTGCTTATCGCACATTGAGGAAAATGAATTAGAAAAATTACTATTTCAAAAAAATTTATAAAAGATTATTATTGTTTCTAATATTGGAAAACCTATTTGTTCAGGCATAATTTATAACTTTTATGAAAAATTATTTTATTTTAATTTTCATTTTGGCATATCTCGATTCAAATTGAAATATTATATTCAATAAAATATTTGCATATTAGTTTTGGTTAAGTAGCATGAAGTTAATTGTTTTAATTTTAATTTTATACTTTTTAAAAATTCCTAAACTACTGAGCACAATAAATTCGAAAATTTACTATAAATTATTTGAGATAAAGTAGATATTAGAATCGTGAGAAAAATTTCTTTAATCGGAAAAATTGCAATTTTTACAGTAAAATTTGCCATAATTATCGTAATTATGATCAATACCCGTAAGAATTTATGGTCAGTTTTATTCCTTCATTATTTTTTCAGATCATTCTAAAAATGACTACAAGATCAAATAGGAATCGACACATTATTAAAAAAATAGTAATTTTTTCTCAATCAATTTTTCTTACTACATTCTTAAATAGAAAGTAGCGCTCGTGCTTGCACTTTGAAAAAATTTTTCGTTATAACAGCGACCCGAATTCTCTCCAGCGCCTGTGCGATATCAGCTATCGAGAAAAAAAGAGTATCACTATTTGCTGGCCGATACCTTTTCGAAAACCCCGCTAAGCGCGCGCGACGAAGAAAAAAACGCTAGCGAAATAAACCCGAGCGTCGAAAGCACGAAATGTTCGGCGCCGGCACAGCTCGCCTCGAGCGGGAATGCCAGACTCGGCCGAGAGGAGAATGCCGGAGCAGGGCGTGGTGGTCGTTGTACGTATACCGAGTAGACCGCTGGTCAGCTCTCCTCGGCAAGGCCGTTCGTGTTCCGGTTTTGGAAAAGCCGAGAGAGGCTGTCTGCTCGCGCGCCAGCCGATTAGAATGCCGATATATACGCCGATACTTTTCCCTCGATCGCGCGTTTCTTTTCTCCTCCACCTCGCTCCATTTTTTTTCGTTGTCTTCTGTGCTCGCTGTGTTTTTTTTAATACTTAACTGCCTCGGTGTTCCTGCGGCGACCGTAAGGCGGGTCGTTACCACCTCCTTCTTTTTGCTTTCGAATCGGTGTCGGAGGATCGGCTGCGACGCGATGTTAGGAAATCGGTTGAGCTCTCGTTTCCAAATTCGCGGCTGATCGAGTTTTTTTTTTTATATGGTAAAGTGCATCAGTTTTTCGATAAAATACCTGACAAAAATGAATTTTGTATAATCATTTATAATTGTGCAAGAAATATATACATATGTAATTATATACAAACGTGTATGTTAATGGAAAAATCTGTCAATGCGTTCAGTGCACTCAGCACGACTTCACCTTTTTCTGATATTACATGATAGTTTTTCAATAAACCACGTTCGACTTTATAAGTATTAGTTTTATGTTTCTAGCAAAATCCAATGCGCTACGTACATTCAGACCTCTCAAGTGTTTCTTATTTACCTATGATGCATTATAATTTTTGGGGTTAGAAAATTTATAAATACTTTTTGAATTTTGGTGCCAATCAACCCTATTTACTTATGAACCAATCAAATGGTATTTTTAAATGATTCACAACATCGTCATTGTTTTTTAAGAGAGGAATGTTAAGTCGACTATATGGGAAGTTAAACCATATTTTTATTGATTATCTTTTTTGACCTGATGAAGTAACATTAAATAATTTCATCTACAAATCGCCGGTAGAATTAAAATCTGAATATTTAGATTATCTTATATTATCTCACTACATAACTATGATTGATCAGACATATCCATATATCGTGAGTATACTTAACTTTATGTAATTAAACATGACTGTATGTTGTATCAAATGACAATTTTGTATAATTTTGTTTAATTATGTACGGCGATGGTATATAGACGTATTTTGAAAGTACTTAAAAAAAAATTTTCTGTACATTATTGTACATAATTAATAATATGTGATCAATTATAATTATGTAGAGACATAATCAAAATATGATTATACCTGATTGTATACAATTAGGTATATTTTCAGTGTATAACCACATATAATTATTCAAAATTCATTTTTAGCCGGGTTATTACATGCATTCAAATGTTTCATTATCACCTTTTTCGATTTTTTTAACGATCGGGTAAAATAATTTGGAGTTTCAGTAAGCGAAAATCATTAGTTGCAGTAAGTGCAGAGGAGAGCCACTGCGCGTACACCAACCAGGGCACGCCCTGTTCTTACATATCCTGCGGGTTGGCAAAAACGCAACTGAGGGAAAATGCCTCTAGCGTGCACTAGTGCTTTCGGTGATCGAATAATGGAATCGTAACAAGTTTTTTGTTATTTCCACTTATGTCAATGCAGGCGTTTTTTCGCTTTCTTTATTGAATTATTCAAATCCAATGCGAGGCTACTTACATTTGTCTGATAAGGATTCTGGTTAGTAAGAAATCGAGCTGTCCTTACGTAATGCAAAAAAGTCAATGAACATCGATTGACTAGTGATTAATTTATACGTAACATATCACTGTGTACAAATATCAGTATAAACTTATGATTCTTAGTCAGTTTCTCAAAATTACCGGTCGTAGCGTTAATCAGGTCTATTTAAAGCTTTTGTCTCGATCGAATGGTATTGATTGCAGTTGAGTACAGATAAACATTTTTTTCGGCAATCGTACTGCCTGTAATTCCCTGTCAGTTGTACAGTGCGATACATTTTTTCCTGGAAGGTCAGATACCCGCCAGTCGCTAAATCGTGAAATGATTCGAGATATTTGTCAGCTCGCTGTTGATAAGCAAATTACACTTGATGAATGTTGCGCGTTTGGATAGCAGCGTGCATTTCTTAATATGAAAATTAGCAAACGAAATGACTGATGTATTTTAATTAGGCAATTCGGCTGAAGGTTTCCCAATGCTGCGTTTCAGTCGCGCGTGTGTTTATCATTCATCAATAAATCGGTTCTGGGTTGATAAGCGGAATTACAAATGTTGATCAAACAATAACTTAAATGTGTGGCTAAAAAATAAATAAAAACGAAGATCCCTTGCAAAATAACGAAATGGTTCGATCGAGGAAAATTATGCAATTATACAGATTTGGTTTGTAAACAAGGCATCTTTTAATAACTTGCTCTATATTATGACGGTGTTTGTAATTAAAGTGATTGTAAATATTGTTAACATTGCTTACTCGTTGATACCGCTTTGATCAAGATAACTGATTAGCCGAGAAAGAGATTAGTTAAAAGGTGTAGAACTATTAAAAAGAAACGTAGTTAATTATTTCTGCGGAAAAATAAGGAAAGCAATTAAATTCATCAATCAAGAGCGACCAGTCTCCGGAAGCCGCTGTCACTTTGATCGATCGATCCAGACCACTCACTGAGTTTTTCTGCTACTATCGACAATAGATCTCGCGGTATCATCGGCCATCTTTGATAAGACCAACGAGCGTTTCTCTTTTAACAGAGAACTATATAGATGATAATAAAACTTCTGAAATGTTATTGTTTCGTTACAAAAAAATTGAAGTTGAAAATGATTTAGTTTAACCAATTGAAAGTTAGTAAGGTAAAAGATCCAATACTGGAACAAAGATCGAGCACATAGTGATCCTAAATAGAAACCTAATAGGAAAAAAATGTAAATACCTATATTCTGTAGAAATTTCAATCAATTCTATCCACTATTTTCTGAGAAAAAATTGAAAAAAATGTGTTTTCTTTATCCAACGATTACTTGAATAAAAATATTTTAATTCACTTAAAACTTTAAACTCTAATTAAATCCTTCACTAAATCGCATTTAATTCTTTTAGAACGTACTTTGAAAATGACACCATTGCATACAAAATCGAGTGTACCAAAATTTCGATTTTCTGATGTTTTATATTTTTTACACGCATTTTTTTGGACAATACCATTTACGGAGTAAATTCGTTTTTAAAGTATTAAATTCGGTCGAATGTACAAAAAATTCTCTCCTATGGCTATATTGTCTCAGTATTGTGCCTGTTACCTTATCAGTCACTAGTTTGATATAGCAAAAAAATCGTTTACGATGTAAAGTACGAAATAAATGTTTTTATTCGTGAGTTAATGAATACTTTTTCGACTTTGTATTCCAACGACGCACTGACCTCGAAAAGATTGATAAAGGAACAATTTTTAACTAAAGTTGAACGAGGTAATCGAACAATTATATCATGTAACACTTTAATTTCTTTTTAAAGATACGCTAATTGTGAACACGATAAGAGCGTTTGATATCATCACGAACAGAGGATGAGCACATTTTTTATTTCCGTTACGCAATCGTTGCGATATTTTGGCGAGTATATTTTTTAAGCAGTTCATGAACTTTCTCTTCTTTTTTCTTCCAAGTTTGAAAACTTTGAGTTTGAAAGAGATTTTTACACATTTTGATGTTCAATACGGTTTTATAGCAATTACTATTATTTGATTAAAACAAGATTAAAGCTTCAAAAAAAAAAAATCAGCAAGTCTGAGTAAAGCTTTTAAAAATGTTAGCTTCATTAAATTTTTTGCGACAATTAAAAGGTTTTATTAAAAATAATTACTGGAGCACAGGTGAAAGAACAGTACACATCGTGACCAATGCAGCAGTTGCTCTCGCCCCAGCAATATCTTTATTAATGTTAAATGAAAAGAGTGACTTAATTCTACCTCTTGATTAATTAATTCCTTAGAAAAATATACATGTCAGAAGTAATAAAACTAAGTAAACTGTTTAGTTTTTAGAATTTTAAAATTAAGACTCTTCTGTATAATCTACTTTTCGATATCGCGCTTATTATCTGATTTCATTTATCACTGTATTTTATCACAAAGTATAAATAGATATATCGGTGCAATAGCACCTTCATTAAAATTATAATAATTAGCCAGGGATTATCCAAAACTGCCTTTCCCGATCAAAAAATAAAAATCTCAGACTATTAATACTTCATCATTAGGATTATTTAGGTCTACTCTCGCACTAATCCTACAGTGTGGAAAGCCGATACAACGCGTTGCGAGCACACATGGCCCACTATATGCAGGTAATCCAAGCTCGAGGAGACTTAAACCTAATTTCGGTGTCGCAACGTCGTTCCCTCGCCGCGGGGTCTCGGATGTGTAATTATCCTCTCGCGCGCGCCTCTTTAATAGGGGGACTCCGCGATATTAGTTATCAGCGGAGGCTGGTGTGTCCGCGCCCTCGTTAAAAAAAATGGATAAACGGCGCCAGGAAGTCCCGCGTCGTCGAATAGAGAGAAAAAGGGAGCCAGGCGCAATTCCATTATACGGTGAAAGTCGTTAAGCTCGCGGTAAGAGATGAGGGATCCTGCGGGAACTACTTGGGGCACGATAAATCGGTCGTAAAAAAGAGACCGATATTTGATTTCGAATTTACGCGCCACGGCGACCGGGTTGTAAAAGAAGCTGGCGACGATTTTTTTTAAATTACAATTTATGGCTTTCGTGTATTTTGGAAAGTTTTTTTCAATGGCTTGCTTCAAGTGCCAAAATTTCATTCTCGGATTAGTCGAAACAAACTACTGCTTTATGTTAATGAAAATGTGTCTTTTGTAATTCAAAATACTACGAATTTGATGATCTCGTATAATCAATTAATAATATGTGAACACTTTTTTGAATAAAAGAAAGTATAATGTCAAAACTAATGCACTGCTCTCATGCTGCATGCCCATACTGTAGAATCGACTTACGTTACAGAATTTACAATTTCTATATATTTCTCAACACACCCAACTTATGCAACTCGTGTGAATTCACCTTTGCCTTATAAATTCAAAATTCTTGATAAAAATTTACAAATAATGCTAATGGAAACTATTACGAAGTACAAGTTTTTCAATTCCATATTTATCTAAAAATGGACAAATTGCAGAGAAAATGGAGATTAAAATATTTGAATTTTTTACAGCCCCACATTCTGAGTATTTTGAAAAATTACTGAAACAGTAACATATCACTGAAATGATTAGACTAGAGCCATAAAATAATGTAACTGCAGTACTAGCTCTCTTATCCCATTGATGTTTAAACCAACTGTAAACGTAAAAATACTCCCTTGATAGTTCAGAAATCACTAAGAATCTTTGAAATTCTTAGAAATCACTAAGCACTTTTAAGTCATTTCTGTATTTGATAAAAAGTTGCCACTTTTCATTTCATAATAAATTACATCTTTTTTCCACCAAAGTTACAATAAAAAACATTAAAAATGTTAAAAATTTTGATTTTCTCATTAGCTAGTAATTAGCGCCAATGTGTACTTACAAACAACGAAAAAGCGTATATAATTGAGCACTCCGGCAAAAAAAAAAGACTAATCATTTCATCAGCTCCTCCCATACACTTTCAAGAACCAACGTACCTCGCCATTTAGAATCAAATCGATGTCGACCCAACGCACTGGACAGCAAAAAAAAATCTGCGCATTAGAAAGCAAAAACAAACAAACGGGTGATCGCTCGCATTAGGCTTCCCCGGTGTAGTAGTCGCGTCGGAGTAGTGCGCCGCATAAGATCCTCGGCAAAGGCATGGGGTCATCAACCAGGGGCGTTTAATGTATGCAGAAGGCACACCGGCGGACATCCTACGCCCGGGCCTGGCCCAAAAACCCGCGGTCGCCGACCCCATGCCGGCATCACTTGCGCGCACCTGCCCGCCTCGCTTCGCACACACTTAATAATTCCCGGCGCGTTTATCATTTTTATCGCACGCGTTAGAGCGAGAGCTCGCGACGCATCGACCGGCAATTACGCAGGGCGTGTCCGCCGATCGGCTTTTGGCTCGTCTGTAGAGAGAGAAAGGAGGAGAAAGCCGGAGAGAGATAGATACGTAGATATTATACAGTCTTTAAATTCGTCTTAAAATTATGTGCAGAGAGTAAGTTACGTCATTATGAAACTGAAATATAAATTAATATGAAAATGTGTATAATAGATATCTGTGATAGTTGCTCGCAAAAACTGGACAAGTCACATTTTTGAGTTTTCGAAAAAACACGGTTTTAATGTTTGCACCAATTTGTAAGATCGAAATCTCTATCTAAGAGGCTGTCGTATACCGACACTGCAGTTTTTTGTTTCATTCAATAAATTTTAAGATTAACAACTAATTTGGACCAGACACACGTTCTCCAGGCGTTAAAGAATGTGTCTCTGTATCAATAATCATGTAATTTAAAAAATTTAATTATGACACTGAAATTGACAGTCGATACGATAGCAGCCGATCTGAAAAAGCCTAAGGAAATTGCCTAAGGCTAATACAATTTTCACGGCTCCTTTATACATTATTGATAAGGTATCTGCAAACAAATTTATTACAATTATTTCATTGTGAAAACCATTGCATTTTCGAACATGCTGACAATTTTAGTGTCATATTTTAATTAATAAAACGATAAATTATTGTAATCTTTAGTAACCACGAATAGGTAATCTATCTCCTTAAAGTACCATTCTGATGCAGGGTTACACTGAGAAAAATGTTTTAGAATAATTTACTACAACTGTAGTAATAATTGATATGTTTTCTAACAATTTTTTGTCTTATCGGGTATGTCCCGTTGTTATTATAAAAAATTACTTAAACCGCGTGCTACAGTCAATGTGAACAATAAATTAAATTAAAACGCGATCGGATTCTTGATACATTACTTAATACTACCTAGAACTTTTGTCGCCAGATGGACTCTAAGACTGATTATGTTTTTTGCTATCGGATGTACTGCCTTTGTTACATATATACGCTACCATTTGACTCAAATGTTAGTGTTTCACCATTTACAAGAAAAATCTTACAATCATTGCAATCAAATGTCATTAAAATTACAGGGAATAACCCCTTGATCGCAAAACAATCCGGAGCTTTAATGTGCGGCGACTTTCATCGCGTGGTAACGACCGGGCGTCGCCCATCATCGGGCCAACCTTTAACGACGCCTCAAAAATCGTCTGACCGATTTCGCTTCGACTTTTTGCACTTTCGAATGCAAGAGGATATTGTGGACCTTTTTTTGTAAATTAATATAACCAAGTACTATAATTGCGGGCTTTCTTCTCTTAATTGAGAAGGAAGACAGAAATCGTTGCTAATATAGTTTGGCAACTTAGCTTCCTCAAACATAAGTTTAGATTTTTTTTAAATTTATTAATAACAATCTTTTTTAGCGTCAATTTAAAGTAAAGTCCCTAAATGTCAGTCTATAACCAGATCTAGCTAAATTGACTAAACTTATTGTAAAAATTACTAAAACATTTCTCTCAGTGTAGTAGAAAGAATCAAATTTAATGTGCTATCTTCGAAATTTGGCTTAACAATTACGCAATTACCAGAATCTTAATTTTTTACGAATTCAAATTATCAAGCAAGAGTCGCCGTTAAACTTTAATAAAAGTACTGCTTCATCGTGCTTCGCATTGGTAGGAAATTTTAATTCGCATTAAAGTAGGATAAGTGAAAGGAACACAATCTCAAAAAAATTACAAATTTATGCATAGTTCAATATGTAATTACCATACATTACGTTAATTTAAAACAAATATTTTAACATTTTACGTGTAAAACTTTTTGAACAACCAAGAACATCGATGTCTTGTATCTTTAACACTGCTACTTCAATGCAAATAAATAAGCTTTATATTTATTTCGATGCGCTAAACATTTTACTTATATATAATTTAATTAAAGTAACTTTCTCAGAATAAAGTATTAGTCAATAGTTGACCGGAATAATTTTTCTTCGAACTCGCGCACATCAAATTACATTATATTTAATTTGCAATTTAGCAACTGATGGACTTCACGAAATCGGATAAAATTTTTCAAGGACCCGATTGCATCGTAGAGTACCAAATCCTTTTTTAAAAAATCACAATCAATCCTTTACAATCCGACGTTTTATTTAATCCATTCGAGTGCAATCCCCGACGACGCATTCATAATTAGCCTCGCCTTTCCGCAAACTGGTTCTCCCGGCGAAACAGCTCGGCCGATTTTTCGTACGGCTCGAGAATAGAAAAAAGCGCCCCGCGACGAAAGTTCATTTAGATTGCGGCTAAAATTGCAGCCTCGCCCGGCGACCGATAACGAGTCGCTTAACGGCGCGCGACACTGTCGTTCAGCGAAAGAGCTGTGCGCGCGCGGAGGAGTGAGCAAAAAAGCGAAGTTATGCAAAAATTGCCGCAATTACGTGTATCCCGGCCCTGGTAGAAAATAACCCAACCGAAATGAGAATACCAATCCTTAGTCAATTTTTTAAGTCATCGAATGACAAAATATAATAACCAAATTAATTAAATAAAACCTCAATTAGAAACAAGAGTTTGCTGATTTAAATCTGTTTGGGTACCACACGAACAATAAAACTGTTAATATTTTATTTGAATCATAAATTATGAGGTATTGTCTTTTTTCGCGATTTGCAGTGCAATGACGAAATAAACGGTATTGTAGCCAATCATTGGTTAAACGGCTGGTCAAACCTTTGTAATTTGGTGAACGAACAGCTAACTGTTGGTTATAACCAACCTTTTTTTCTACCAGGGGGAGAGCGTGGAGTTTTTCAGCAATTCAAGCTGATCAATTTCTTTTTCGTGGCTGCATCGCGGGTGACGTCGACGGACACGGGAGCCTCGCCCCAAAGTAAATTGCTGGCCGGCGTGAGGATCGGCTCCTCGAACCGGTCCGGCTCTGACCTCGTGAAAGCACCGCCGCGGGATTTCACGCGGCCTGACGAGGGGACATCGATAAACCGCGACGATACGCGAAGGGCCCGCGCGCGATTATACCCGTGTTGAAGTCGAGTAGAAAGTCGCGCTGCTCCTCCGACCACTTCAAGCTTCTTTGTTTGTTTGTCTTCCTCTTTTTTTTATTTTTATTTTTGGATAAGTACCCTCTTACGTTCCTTTTGCTCATGTCAGCAGTTTGGTATAGCGATTCGCTTCGTGAGTTACGTACACAATGCACACTTGTGGTTTGAGAGAAAAACCATTGAAGTCTACTTTTCGTGTTTTCAAGAAATCGCAGTTTTAATGTTATTTTTGTTTTATTTTATTAAATTAACTGGAATAAATCCCTTGCATCCAGCTTTGCACAATAGTGCAAAGCAAGGTGGAACATAGGGATGTTGATAAATTTAAATTTAAAAGCTGAATGCGTCATAAACTACATTGAATATCTAAATATTCAATGTAGTTTTATGACTATCATAAAACTACATTGAAAATTTACTAAATAATTTATAATCTATAGCGACTATACTGATGGCTTCAAATAAACAACGCACCGACGCACCTTATACAAATGTACTCTTTTTTTATTTGGAGCTATAGGTGTAATAGCGTCAATGTTTGTTGCATCGTTAAATCAATCATAACAGCATCGATTTGAATTTTTTCTCCTTAAAATATCCACAAACATCTTCGGTATATTATAAATTAATTAATAATAAAATTGACAATTAAATCTTTCGATAAAAACACATTGCACTCCATTAACCCATTTGCTGTACAGATTAAACGTTGGTTCATTATTACTGGGCTTTTATGTATTAAATGTTTCCTTTTATTATTACAAGTGTTTTGTAACCCACTTTTTGTCTTTTTTTTTTAACGTCGTTAAGTTCAGGTGGAATTTCGTATGCCCTAGGGCAAATACTTATGCTAATACGGTGGTGTGTAATTGAAACTACAATTTGAAAGGTTAATGTTTCCTCGCTTATTGCAAGGAAAACTTAGAAAAAAATGCAAAGTAAAGTTGATAATCAAGTTTTCCTTATAACACGGCGATTACGGGAAAAAAATATCAATACTAGAATAAATTTGCATTAACGTGTTAATAGTAGGAGTCGCTGAAATAATCAGCGCTCGAAAAACCTGCATTTGCATTTTCAACGAACGCAGTGGTTTTCATATTCTCGTATAATTATAGCAGCAGGTGAGTCATCCCCGGACGGAATTTATTGGCGTTCTTGACTTTGATCGGACGATCTATTGACCGATGATCGGCACGGTATCCGGGTTTGGTTGATTTTTTTCTCCGGATTCTGCAATCGCCGAATCCGCAGTTTTTATTTTATTCTTCATTTCTCGGGGGATTTCCTAAAGATTTCTTTTTAACAGATAAAAAAAGGCTCCACACTTTTTTCTATCATGGGACATTCCACTAATGAATCGTTCTAGTAAATACTTATTTTGATCATTACTAAAAATTTAAAAATCAGCAATTTCATAATTTATGTATCTAAGGAACCAAATCCACCCTTAAACAAACGATCAGTTGAAAAATGAAGACAATCAATTTTTGATTTAATTGGTTCTGCCATGGTTACGAGATTGGAATGCTGTTTCTATTTAATTTACATAGGATAAGAGAAAAATATAAAAGTTTAAATTTATGTCACGAAGTTGTAGACATAGGTAAAAATTTTTGGTTATTTTTAGAGTTATTATTACCAAAAAAACTTTGTGACATAATTTAAGTAATAATAGTTATAGCTAGAATAAAAGTGAACAGTAATAACCGAGTAACTAAAACTAAAACTTTAAAAATAAAAAAATTTAAGTCATAGTCATCAATTGGTGTATTGTTTTTACCATTCAAAGCTGTAATTAATAGCGATTATACATAAAACAGAATATACTTACTACAAATGATCAGTTCAAACCACAGTATTTTTAATTAATTTATTTTGTCCTTGAACTCCCTCTTCGAATGATGAATTATTCTTCGATTAGTCGACCCAGATTCTGTTTTTGTTTTTTCAATCGAATGAAAAAGCAGCATTTTTAAATTTCATTTTTCCGAATTGCAAGAATCGTCGATTAATAAAAAATCCGCTCGAAAAAGGATGTTCATTAGCGAGCAGCACTTTTTAAATTTAAAAGCACGCCGTCGGGGGAAAAGGCTGAAACCCAATACGATTGACATCTCGAAGCTCGCGCGAGACTCTCCCTGGCCGAGTTAAGCGATGCGAGCGTAACGAGGATTAAAGAAGGAAGGAAAAAACTTTCGGTCGTTACGCCGCCGCGGCATGTAGAGTGACTGCACCTCACCCCCCTCCCAACTCTCGACTCTTTTTTCGCACGCGGATGGCCGAATAAAAGCCGATCGGCCGCTTTGCATTCAGGCAAGCGTGGCTCGCAGGCGGCGGATCGTTTTTCGAGGCGATCGTGTCCTCCTTTGTCCGCGAAAAATTTCGTTCACTGGCGCATGATGCAAAGGCCGTGCGATTATGGGGAAGAAAAGTGAAGTTTCATTAAATTCGGATGATAGAG
>UXGC01001254.1:0-29090 GCA_900480045.1 Eurytoma adleriae
CATTCAGTGAAATTTACTGAAATTCACTGAAAATTAGTGAAATTTCACTGATTTTTCAGTTCAGATCAGGTCACTTTTACTGGTTTGCCCTGATCTGAACTGAAAATTAGTGAAATTTCACTGAATGAGATTTACAGAGTAGACGATTTTCAGCGGGGAGGATGGGGGAGGTTTGGTCGAGGCGCGAGCTTCAAGGGTGCGGGTAATTTGCATTTAAGTCGCAGGGGTTAATTGGATATCAAAAAGGTGCGGGTTTCATTCGGTGAAAGCAGTGACGTGCTTTGCAGCTCGCGCAAATATCAATACTGGCTCCTTTGTGCACTTTTCAATAGAACAATTTTATCTATCAAAGTTGCGCTTTCGCTTCTGTTTTAGAGTTAGGAAACTAAAGGCTGCGTTAAAGCCGACACTATTGCACAAGCACAAAGCTGGTTTAAACAATGAAGCTGAAACGGCGTTAAATAAAATACGCTTCGTTTACAATTTTACGCGATTTTAAAATTAAAAGTATGTACATTCGAATTATTTTACATTAAAGTGATCTTTTGAAAAAGATTTACTCTTTATTAACGTGAATGGAAAGGAAAAAGAGATTTATTTTCTGCTACAAATGCATAATTAAAATAAAAATTAATAATAAATTCAAATGTAAAAGAATTAACACTCGCACGTTTCAGTTCTGGATTTTAATTTTGATGTTTATAAATTAATAAAATCTCGAATTTATATTTTTATAAAATATAATGTCTAATAATTTTTGCTTTTTATACAGTGAAACTTTATTTTGAAAGTGATATAGCAGCTTTGAACAAATCAAGCGTTTACTTTAATCGAACAGTTTTTAAGCGCCGGTGAGTGGGTGACTCATACTTCGAGATATTAAGTCATCATAACCCGAGTGTTTTAATAAGTCCAATGTATACCCTCAATCAATCTGGATAAACACGTACACTAAAAATAAAAATCCGTTTTAAACAAAGCCCTGTGCAAAAATTCTACAGACTACCCAGACCATCGTACGCTATTATTCGTCATCACACTGAGGATGAATAATATCGTATAACAACAGTTCCAGCAGACAGAAATTCATATCTTTTTTAACATGCAAGCTATAGTCCCCAGACACTTTCATCTATACTCGCTCATAGCTCGATCATAACCAAAAAAAAAGTTAGGATTATTAAAGTTGAATTAATAAAAAATAACAATTAATGAAATTTCACTAAAAATTAGTGAATCAGCTCCATTATTTGGTAATTAGTGAAATACTTTCCTCTAATTTTAGTAGTTTTTCGCTAATTCATCTTTAGAGTGTTTACAACAAAAAATCGAAATAGTGTGTAAAGCAATCAACACATTAATGGTGCAAGCTTTCACGAGCTTGCAAGTGCAAAAATCGTAAAACTCCACCCTCATTCTACACATCAACTTTTTTTGCATTTCAGTCACACATAAATTAAGTGCTTATCGTACATTTTTCTTTTTATATACTAAAATTTGTCGTAATACACTGTACATACAAGCTCGAAAAGCATCATTTTACGTCCAAAAAAAGTATCTGCTGCATAAATCATAAATAAAACGTCAACGAACTCATCCCCCCACAAAAAAAAAGAGGGAGAGAAAACGCGGACAGTCCATCGCGCAACCGACGATAAGCAGATCTCCATCATCCGCAGCCGAGATAATTGCGCGCGATAATGCACGCAGCCGATATGCAGTGCACGTCCGGTGGCGCCTCGCGAGGGAATATTGCATCGGCGAGCGCAACCCGCCTCTCTCTCTCCCTTATCGGGAAAAATCTGCTGATTGGCCCGTCGGCGGAGTCCGCGCGGCCGGGTATCGATTCGGCCGCGCGCCGCGATGTCCCCGTCGCGACGTGTGCCAGGAAGCAACAGATACTACCCACGGGAGCTGCTACGACGTCGGCACCGACGCGTCGATATTGGCCGAGTTTTCACTCGTCAGATGTTAAAGCCTACGATCGCCGATCGCGAATTTCCCGGCGCTTGATGGGGATGAGTGATGCGACGCTGATTTGGTTACTGGAGTGGGCGAGGAAGCGAGGGGCGCGGAGAGAAGATGTGGATGTAATACTGTTGTGTTTGGAAAATTTTAATACGTTATCTTAACGCCAGGCTGCTCGTGCAGTTCCGGTAGACCTACCACGTAGGAATAACGCGAGAAGTTTGTTGTTTTTACTGAATTGGATGTGCTAGATGGCGCTGGGTCAAGTTCGTTTTATGTTTGTTGGTTGATTTGTTCAGAAAAAACTACTTTACAAATCACGTTAATTTTACTGGATAACCTCTCTGCTGAGTACTCGTGCGTAAACTACCTAACTTCTAAACAGATGTTACTGTTTCGTTTTCTCCGCAATTCCAATGTTTTCGGGGGAGAGAATTTCCTGGCAAAAAGCACTGCATTCGTGCTTAGTAATTTTGAAATAGAGTGACCTATTTGGTAAAAATTATCGTACTACCCTCTAAAGTTGAGTTAGTGAATCGTTCAGAAATTTACCGCAAATTAGTGATTTCAAATCCACTATTTAGTGAAGCTAAATACTAAGAAAAAATTTGCCAAAAATGTAAAAATTCCACCTTTTTTAATAATTTTTGCAATGACCCTCTAAAATTGAATTAGTGAAAAACCTCTTAATACCTTAGAAATTAGTGAAAAGCTTTTCCAAGCCAATAGTAATTATGACAAAGTGAGGGTAATAATTTTCATAATGAATTCCCTTCATAGTGTATTTTATGAAGTTCTTTAGTGTACTTTTTATGTGAGACGTTTGAAAAGTAATTAAAGGAGGGCTTGATAGAACTTGGGATAGAATTTCGGATACGAATTACTGAGGTGTGTGATTAAAAAATTGTTTCCCATTTCTATCTAAGGCAGAAATATTCTTATCAAAAGAGAAATTTTCCAAGTGCAATATAGTTCCACATTGTTTTCGTGAAAAATTACGTACGAATTTATGGAAAAATGTTTTCCACGCGTGAAGGAATCCCATTCAATAAACCATCTCCCTCGAGATAAGCGAAAGCTATTGTGAAAAAAAGTTCTATATATTTTAAGAACAAGAGATCGCCCTCCTCAATTTATATAACCCCCGGTAGATTCAATTTCTCCCGTGTCACCACTACCCTTTTGAAAGCTCGCGAGTGCACGTACACGTATACGGTTAAATCAATATCCAAAACATAAGCATCGTTTAATTTACCAACGAAAAAGAAAGTCACTACACCGCACGCGTATCACAATTTACGTGCGAAGGAAACGACCGCCCGTAACGAGCAATAAAAGCCAAGTGTCGTAGATTATTCGGAAATGCAGGAGCTTTAAAATCCATACACAAACTTCCTCGGCAACATCGATTATAACAACGAAAGCTCCCGCATCAAGGCCAGCCATGAAGCCACACTGGCACGCGCACACACTCACGGAGCCTCCCACACAGTCACCACCCCTCGCTGCCGATCAATCACGCGATCTCTTCGAATCCGCGGAAAACCCCGTTCGCGCGCCTCCTTCGACTGTACTCGCTATCGAGAAAGAAAATCAGTACTACGGTGTCTGCAAAATGCAGCGGACGGTACGTACCACGACGGCCAGCCCTGCGCACATCCTACGCCTCGCGGCGAAACGGGGCCGTCGTTTCTCCTTCGGCCTCGCCAGCGCCTCCTGGAAGCTCACCCCCTTCGGCACTCGAGTGTGTAGCACCTCCACGGGGTGTGCAGCGAGTGCCTGGTCTTGGATGTCCTCGCGCGGTGTAAGCGCGACGCGTCGCCCGTAGAAGACGCAGTCGTCGTCGTCGTCGCCGTCGACGTCGTGTCGTTGGGTCGCGCGAGCCCCCCCGAAGTGTAACAGGGCGCATGCGCGGCCGGTCGATCGCGCGCGCAACCCCTGCCTTGCCGCCCCCTCGGACGACCTCCATCCGGGTCGCCCCCACCCCCCCAAGCGCTCCACTCTACGTGCGCTGCACTCGAAGGAATTTTAGTTGTGTGACTGCGAGAGAGAGAGAGAAGGAGAGAGTCGAGAAGGGAGAATTAGCGGGAGCTTTTTTTAGAGGCGCAGGAATTGGCGGCTTTGGAGACCGATGAGGTATTACAGCGTCTCCGGTATCCGCCGCTTTTGGATACTAGGATGAAACGATGAGTCTATAAAGGCTGCGGCCGGGAAATGCGAAGGATGACGAAATCCATCGGGGGTAATTAATACGCGGATTATACAGAAAATATTTATAAATTAATATCTGAGGGATGTTCGCTTCGCTAGGAGCTTGCCGATGAGGACAGATTTGAATACAAACGGCACGGATGATATCTTCCGGATCGGGGAGGTATTTTTCGGTATCCTCGCTAACTTTGGGGGCTTGATTGTAATTTATCGGCGGGACGCGTATAAGAGCCTTAGAAATGAAATATTCAAGACAGTGAAAGCGAGATTAAGGCGTTTTCCTCCCCCGGCGCGGGAAAAGCTCGCGGGATAATTTGTGCGTGGTACAAAACTGGCCTGATAAAATATGAAACGGGAGAGGGACGAGTGGCGCTGCGTTTCTTAGACCCGGCCGAGATCTTATTCTCGGACCTAGAGTATTTAATGGAAAAGCTAACGAGGAGCGATGGAGATGAATGCAGCTTGCGCTTTCGATTTTCGAAGCCACAAAGCGCAGCTAGGAGAAAACGGAGGGAAAGGAGCTTGACTAACTATTGCACTGTCGATGGGATAAAATTTTTATCTCGAGTAATAATGGTGGCTGATTCTGATTAAATATTTGTGTAAAGTGTGGGTGTGCAGTGCGAAAGGTGTATTGTTGCACTGAAAAAATTTTCTCGTAAAATTTACGAAAAAATCGCAGTGAAAGTAAAAGTTATTACGGAGTAATAAAGTTACTTTAAGACGATTGTTTACATTAGAAATTTTTATAAGATATCGTAACTTTTACGAGCAACTTCAAAAAAATATGGCGATTTTTATGTTTTTCGTATCAAATAAAGCGACTTTCCCAACAAAATTTTCAGCATATTAAACTGCCTCGCGATGACGTATATCTTATCAACATTTTTACACTGATAACCACGTAAATATTACAAGAAAATTTTCTTAAAGGAATCAACATTTCCTTGCCCTGAGATGAAACTTCCCTATTCATCAAATTTACCCTCTAAAGTTGAATAAGTGATGAATAGTCACTTAAATAAGTGAGTAGTTTACTGGTTCTACGTCAAAGGTCTTCCCACTTAATGGAATAATTTAATAACTGCGATTAAAAAATGCACACACGCATTAAAAGAAAAACCTTAGCATAAAATATGTACCGTATATCTGCCTCAATCCACGGCAGAATAACCGGAAGCACTCCTTTGACGAAAAAAGGCAGCGAATCTCTCCTAAAGCTCGAATTTATTTAAGCGGCAGTAAAACAAACGACACCAGTGCCATTCGACGCTCGTCAGCTCCGGCGCTGTCCCCCTATACATCGCTCCATCGGAAAATGCTCGACCCACATCCAGGAACTTCCAAGGCGCGCCTCCTCGCGCGCCGGGGAAATAAAAGGGGACAGCATCCTCCTCGGAATACATTTTTCCTCGTTTCTTCGTCGGACACTTCCAGCGCCCACGCGGCAGCGTCGCAGGCACGAGCGAGCCACCCTCAGCACGCGGGGGAGACTTTGTCGAGCTTCCTCCTTCCGAGGAGGCGCGAAGACGCGCCGGTCGATTTTTCGCCTTCTCGAGGAGGGACGGCTTACTCTCGTATTTACGGAATCAAAGCGCTACCCGCGTGGATCGAGTTACCGGCGAACCGCGACGCTATTATTGGGCGCGGTGCAAGTATACGCGCGCGGGATCGCTTCTTTTTTCTCGTTAGTTGGCTTGACGCGCCGCGGACAGCTGGCGGATCAAAAAACGAGGACTGTTTTCGGAACTTTAAATTGCCAGGGATGAGAAAGTTAGCCGGGAGCTCCACTTTGCGCGGGGGATTAAAGGGGAACTGCCCGAGGCTGCACGTCAGCTCTAAAGACTTTTCCGCGTTTTGCGCAGTTCTTCGTGTGGTTTAATTACTTTATTTTTTGAAATATTTTTGATATATAATTTCACGTTTTTCATATATATTATAAGATATAATTAAAATGATATATTTTACGTACACAATTCCCTACATGTGCATCTTATAATTAGTTTAACGTATTATTATTAATAAAAGGTGAAAACTATGGCTTTTCGGGAAAGATTTCATTTTCATTTAAATGTTTAATATTGCAGAATTTAGTTTCTTAATTTAACGAGTTTAATTTAAGCAGTGGAGCACTGTATGCAGAAATTTGATCAATAATTCACTTTTATTTTTAATATAAAGTCTTTAAACGTGAGGGAAAAAATAATAAATTTTTAATCGATAAATATAAAAATAGAAGACGAGCATGCGTTATAAAAATCTTGTGTCAGATAAAATAAGAGAACATTTTCAAAGAATGAAATGAATTACGTCATTTTAAAAATGTTTGCAGTCAAATAATAATAAATCTTTAGTAAATACATTAAAAATTTTTCAATACATTAATAATCATAAAAAGTATTCGATGACTAATTAACCCTTTCAAACATAAATTTTCTTCCTAACAAAATCAATCTGCCAATTTTCTCAGTTAGATAAAAAATTTTTTATCAACCTTCAAGGTCGAAAATGTTGCAGAAAAATTATGCACAAATTTCTGTTCGCAAAATTTGTGCAGAATTTTTTCCTACGGGTGAATTTCAGAGCGAAGCATGACAAAAAAAACGCATACTTAAAACCACCCCTTCGCATAATTTACCCCCGAAACTTCTCAAATTCAAATCTCCAGCGCGGCGCGCGACGGTCGGCCAGCGCGACGACGCGGTTCTATTGATCTAGCGGACCCCACCGCGCGCAGCACTACGTGCACGGCCGTACGCGTCGAACGATCGTGCCGGGACTCCTTGAGGTGCCGCGCGGAAATCCTCGCGAGGCTCTGCCGTTTTTCCGAGGGGGGAAGAGGGAGGGAGTCGTAATCGCGGGGCCGCCCTCCTCTCTGGGGGTGGGTGAGGAAAAATGAGGGAAAGGTAGAGAATACGGAGCTTTATTGCCGGCCGGGGCGACGTACCCTCGCGCGAGTGTTCCTCACGGTAGCGAGGGGCTGGTCCCTTTCTCTCACTTTTTTTTTACGGAAGGGCAACGGGCGCGAGTTTTTCGGGGGTGGGCGTCGTAATTTATGGCTTGATTTATGGGCACCGGTTGATTTAGCCGATTGAGCTAACGGGGGTGGGGTATACGCGGCTGGTCTCAAACTGTTGATTCGACGGTGCGCTCCGCGCGACGCCAGAATTGGATTTTGGCTCGATTACGTTTGGTCGGTATTAAGTGGTTCTCTTTACGACGCTAAGGTGACAGGGAAATGTAGGGCAGGTTGATAGATTGTACTAATGTTTTTCTAGCATTGCGTTGTTTCATTTTTTCTTTTAAGGGAAGAGAAGCATATTCGTTTTTAATCCCAGTGTCAATTGATGCATATTTTAATATCAAGTTGTAGTCGAATGTTCAAAAGAACTTAATGTTTCCCTTGCATACTCACGATATTTTTTTAATTTGAAGAACAAAAATTGCATGTAAAATGTTATCTTTTGATCAAAAAGTAACCACAACATCTCCTATATTTTCTGAACTTTGAAATATGAGTTAAATAGTGTGCAAAAATTTGTGTGATAAAATATTGCTACTGGAATGATTTCAAGTTGAGTTTATTTCACTGCAGTATTGAAAAATGAGAGCGTGAAGGGATATAATAGACCCCCCCCCTCCCAAAGAATAGTTATGGTATGTTACGATAAAAATGCTTCGCAATTACTTTACAGGACATCATTTTTCAACAAAACGATTCGAATAAAAATTATTAACTTCCAGAAGAAGAGCAGAGCATTGGCCTCGACGTTTACTTTGAGGTCGATTTTCAAAATCAAAATGAATTATACGCCTGTCTTTCACACCCTCTTTCTTTTATCTTTTACTTCCCATTTCTCAAAACTGAGAAATGGTCTCAACTTGAAATTTTTCTAGGACTGTTATTTGATCGCACACAATTCAAAGTTCAAAAATTAAGGGCTTTCGGGTTTCAGATGATCAGTTAGGGGAAGTGCGAAAATATATGTGTCCACAATTAGCAGTCAGAATACCGTGGCAACAGCCATCTAAGGTAGATCATTAGTGGAGCCCTACTGAGAAGTCCACTTCACATGCTGAGGAAGAAATAACTACATCTTCGTTTGGCTGAAGTTATAATTCTAAGCTTTTACTTTTAGTTCTTCGCTTGTTTTCACTTAAATAAATGGGATGTCAAATAATATTTATAGTTTTTGGTCTTTAAACAAAACAATTACTATTCTAAAAATAAAAATCAAATTTAAAAATTTAAAATGTGCATAACGAATGTTGAGTTGAGTTCTGAGATTTAATCTCAACAAAAATATAAAATACAGTAAAGTATAACAATTTATTAGTTAATTAATTTCTTTCAATTTTATGATACATATCCACTTTTATATTGGTAAATTTAATGTTAACGTGTTTTCTGCAATTCCAGCAATTTTTTTTCAAGCTGCATTTGCACTGTATTGCCTTACTTTTTGAATATTTACATTTGTTATTGTCAGAGCTTGCAGTGTGTTATTATGCAGAGAGACTCTCTGTTACAAATTTAAAACTCGAAGTGGACGAGCAAGAATTTGCTGGTCAAAAAAGCAAACAAAAATGTTGAAAAGTGTAAAAGTTTATTAAAAATTGAAAGCGTACGCGCGATTATCACGCTGAACAGTATTTGGGAAGTGTGGGTGTTTCGTTTCGTACGTCACGCGCCATCGTACGGTCATGCTTATTACTAAAAAGCAGAAGGAGTTGATGCAATCCTAAGCTAAAACAGAACATAAATTTAAACGTAAAAGTTTGGTATTTGCTATTTTTAATTCTTACCATGACAATACTGTATCCTAATTAAAAACACTGCTCGAAACACTGTATGTGCAAAAAACTCAAAATTGAGTTTTTTATACTGACGTATTCGTAAAAATGTGACGAACCATGTTGTTGCAAATTATAATGTTGCATACTGTATCGTTAGTTGAAAGATTCTTTAGTGTACAGATATGTACTAAATCTTACTATAATTTACGAATTAGTACCTTTATTCCTTTCCATTTTGGATGATTTAATTTTTTTTAATATCTAGCGTCTTCTGACCATATCTTCGTAAAAGATAAAAGGTTTGTTTTCCTTGAGGATAACAATTCAAATATCTTTGTTAATAAATTACTGATTATAATGCACGATAATAATTAACTTGACCATGTAAAAATATATTTGATATAGATCATTTTACAAAATGTGTTATTGTACATTTATTGTACAGTTCTGTTCTATAGAAATAATTGAATATTAATTTCTATTTTAAAGTATCTGTAATGTGAATGATAAGAATGAATAACAAGAATGTGAAGTATGAAAAATTGCATATAACTGAAACTTCTGCAAAAGCAAAGAATACAAAGCTAATCTATTTTTTAATTTCTATATTACCGCTGTTGATAAAAGGTGGTATTGAGGCATTGTTATGATAACATTATTTGTTAATGCAATTGAATAAATACAGATAAATAACTTGTAAGCATAATCTTCGAAGTATATAAGCGATCAGTCTAGGTCAGATGCGCATTCCAGAACATCTACGCAGAAAAAATGAAAGAAAAGATTCAATTTTTTTTGTTAATTTTGCTATGGCCAGCTATTTCTGCAACACTTGGGGATCTTCATCCGCCTTACGCTAAAACCCCTTTAGGGGGGATAGTAGGATTCTACAAAAGGTCTGAAGAAGGCCGACCATATGAAGCCTTCGAAGGTGTCCCATACGGTCAACCACCAGTTGGTCCTTTGCGTTTTGAGGTAAAAGAATAACAACTATTATACCCGTCACTGAGTTTTAATCATTTATATAATTGCCATACACAAATAACTTAATCGTAATCATTTAAGCCTCCACTTCCTGTCAGACCATGGGTTCAGGATATTAAAGCAGTGAAATTTGCATCTGCTTGCCCACAATATAATAGCATCAAGGATGTTGCAGTAGCAGAGGACTGTTTATACTTAAATGTATATGTCCCAGTAATCCAAAATAAAACACGGTTACCAGTAATTTTTTGGATTTTCGGCGGAGGTTACACGACAGGATCGGGACAATTTTACGGAGCTAAATATTTAATGGATCGAGATCTCATTTTAGTAACCATCAATTACAGAGTTGGACCACTTGGTTTTCTGAGCACTGAAGATAACATCGTGCCTGGCAACATGGGACTCAAGGATCAAGCATTGGCCTTAAAATGGGTTTCGAAAAATATTCAGTATTTTGGCGGCGATCCTAAGAGGATAACTTTGATGGGAGTTAGCGCCGGTGGCGCTAGTGTACACTATCATTATTTATCTCACCAAAGTCGAGGTTTATTTCGAAACGGAATATCCTTTAGTGGATCAGCGTTGAGCCCATGGGCCTTTGATCATCGAAATGCATTGGATACCGCAAAATCTTTTGCAACCAGTCTGAATTGCCCAGTAGACAATTCATCCGTCATGATACAATGTTTAAAAGAAATTCCGATTGTCGATATAATTAGTGCCATACGTATAATAGTAGTAAGTAATTCTATGGTCAACTTTTTCCTATACAAGTTTTTAAGCTTTTACCTGTTTGACTTATCGAATGTTCAAATTAGATGTACTCATTACTTTTTGTCAAATAAAGAAAAAGTAAATTTTTCTTAAAAAAATGTGAGATTACATACAAAACGATAAAAGATTCTTTCACGAAAACAAATTGCAAACAATTCATTAACATTAATCGTTTAAAGAGAAACAATTTTTCGAAAGTTTTGAGTGACGAGTCATTTTAAAAAGCTTTAAAAATTTGATAGGATTTAAAAATTCCAATTTACATACTATTATTGTTTACATTAACAAACATCATAACATAAAATATTCATATTTAGTCAAAGGGGTATTTTTGGTCTTTCCCATTCGTGCCAGTAGCTGAAAAAACGTCCAAGAATTACTTTATCAACGACACTCCAAAGAATATAATGGAAAAAGGCGATATTTATGATACTCCATGGATAGTAGGAGCCGTACAAGAAGAAGGGCTTTTTATGACAGCGGGTAAACTGCACAATTTTGCAATTATTCGGGCAGAAATATTACTACAAATTCTAATATTACAATGTCTTTTTAGGATTTATTTTAAATAAAACGTTGGTAAAATATACTGATAAAAATTGGCAAGAAGTTGGCCCATCATTACTCTTTTTAAAGAATGAAATTCCTGCAAAAGAGCAGCTTATCGTAGCAAAAAAGGCTAAGGAACATTATTTTGGCGATGAATCAATTCCTGCTGACTTGACGTTGAGAAAATTGACCCATTTAGTTGGAGATGCAGTAATTACAATCGGAAATATCAGATCAGCTAAATTGCATGCTAAAGTAAATAAAACTCCTGTTCGATTTTACTATTACACTTACAGAGCAGCACAGAGTACTAGCGACACCTGGTCCAATTCAACTGTTAATTTAGGTAATTAAGATCTTCCAGAGAAAATATGAAAACCGAGTTTAACATTTTTTTACTGCTTTATTATATGTTACAGGTGTCTCTCACGATGATGACATATATATGGTATTGGAAAATAGTTACGTTAACCCAACTACAACAGACGAAGATAAAGCTATGTTAAAAGACTTACTGAATTATTGGTACTCGGTTGTAAACGATGGGTGAGTGATTGATCTCGCAAATAAAAAATATCCTTTAATCTAATTGAATGCAAATTTATTGCAATAAATGGATGTTATGTATGCGTTTTTAGGAGCCCCAACTTGGGTAAACCCTGGCCACCTCTGAAATCTTCTGAAGAATTTCGTTACATGAACATTGCTGGCCCCAATAACTTTAATGTGGTATCTAATGACAATTTAGGAGAGATACTGTTCTGGGAAAAAATAATTAATTAAAAATTAGAACATATTTGTTATTTAGAAATAAATATTCATATCTCAAGCTGCAATTTCTCGATAATTTTTATTTTCCACTTAACTATGAGCACTTATTAACATCAGCTTTATTGCTTTAAGAGACAACTTTAAAAGATATAAAATATGAATACACTTGCTCTAGTTAATAGCTGTAATATGCGATCTCCAATTAATTTTATTTATAAATGATTTTATTAATATTATAATGAGCTATATATCAGTTAAAACTAAATACAGTCATAACATTTCATCATCTTCAATACCAGTAATTATAATGAATAAAGACTTTTGGAAGTAATTTTGGATGTTATAGGATCATTTCTTCATCGACTGCCACCATCACTACAGCTGTCAAATTTACCTTTTAAAAATTCTTAAACATTAACAAAGAACAATCACTTTTTCAAAGTAATATCAGTTCAATTTTTTCTGAGTTTTGTTTTGCAGATGAATGCATAATGGTACGAGCAGATACGATCATTCAAACCCTTGTTCGCGCCGACTCTTCTGTAATGGGTACATTGTTCAGGACCTAGGTCGTTGTTCGGTTCACCTGGCAACCATGTGTAGTAGGCTACCACATCTGCGACTTCACCGAGTACTGTAGTAAAGTCACCATCATGGAAGTAATCGTGAATTCCAATCCATAGATCATTTAGTTTATTATCGTCCATCATTTTCAGATACAAGTTTTCTTCCTCTTCATTAGATGCGTAAGCCAAAAATCCTAAAATATCAACAAAGTTAAATTTGTTATAGGTAAATAGTATTTTTTGTCAGAAGCACGTAAAATGTTTATACATCTGCATTATTTTTAACCGTAGAAAATCATAAAATTCAATATTGTGGACCGTATATATTGGGGTGTTATTTAATTAAACGTTATTTCGCGTGATTGGAAAATTGAATTTAACTGCTATAACATCAAAATATAATTTTTATTGCCATCTTTTATTTTCTTTTTTTCTTTAATTTATTGGTTTTCATACCTCCATGATAGAAACAAGTTTTTCTTGCTTCGTTCCAATCTTGCCCAACCGGGTGGAATTTGATAGCTGTAATGTATTCCTCATCTTCAGAGGTTACGATGTAGCCTTCGGGGAGCTCAGGTCGGGCACGATTGCAACGTGTTTGCCCAGTTTGCCCGGTTTGCCCGCGGTTATCATGTATATTAACGGCTAGATTTCCATTAACGATTAACGTTGAATGTAGAAAAGGTATACCTGATCGTAATAAAAATAAAGATGGTGACTTTTCTTTTGAATGAATGGAATCAAAAAGTAAGATGTTGTAAAAAATCAATATTTCTTAAGGCACAAATATTAGATATAAAATTTCGTAGGTATTGAAGTATTCAAACAATTACCTATTTATTTACGCAATCATTTGTTTTGCTCGTTGTTTAGTTAATTTAAAAAGGATTGTAATTATTATGGTATTAAAAGAAATTTGTAAAAAAATAAAGTTAACCATACCATCGACTGCATTAACTACATTCGGAGTATTGTATCTTGACCAAGGAAATACAGCTGCATCGGGTGACGATGGTGATTCGTAGACATCTCTATAGTCAATTGTTGGTAATGGTGCTTCATCAGCTGCAACTGCTAAGAAACACAATAGAAGCAGCTTCATTTTGAGATCTGCCTCACTTAATGAAAACTACGTGCTTTATATACCGTTTTTTGATAATATTAATCTTGTTAAACTGTAAAAAATCATACACATAATACAAAGATATGGAAGGTAAGGTATATTGGAACATTTAAAAAGCTTTTTATCTCTACAACTCTTAATTCTCCTTAATTGCGGAAGATTGGAAAATCTTTCAGCTTCTTCGAATTGCCATTCGCTTTTCTCTTAGACTTTTTACCTTGTTTATTTACTAATCTAGAGAAGAATGGGTAAATAAGTAGAAAAGTTTGGTATTTAAATTTGAAATCATTCAGCATAATTTTTGAAGATATATTTTATTTAAAGTAGTTGCATTTTAAAAGAAATAAACTTAAGCATATCACAAATTTCTGCGAATAAGTGTTATAAGACTTAATTCAAAGTAATATCCTAATCACGCCAGTCGTTTTACTATTAGAGGTATTATTTATAATCTGGGTTTATGTCTACTGCTTCAAGAAATTTGTGTACATTTCAGATTTTATTTCATGTGCAATAGCTTGAAGAAATTGTGGGATAATCTTTTTTCATACTTTCGGTACTGCATTATGATCTGGAACAATTAATTTCTATCACTGCAGTATAAAGAGATATTTTATTCATCATTGCATCGGTTATCAAAAGATTCGCCCTTTCAGCCATGTACGATTTCATTTTAAGTAATTATTTTTATCTACTTAATATCAGGATTTTTCAACATATTTACGAAGTAATAAAAGTAAGTAAGTAATATTTATTTCCAGTGAATCATGAACTTTTGAAATTAAAAAGATAAAAGGCGAATCACATTCAATTAACCCGCGTGCTGGATGGAATGAAATTACAAAAAATGAATAAAGAAAGAATTAAAAATTTATTTTATCATATTATAATCACTATTTTACAAAATCATTGTAATGGCGTTGATTTACCATTGATCATATCTTATCTTGAATTATCTTCACTGTATACACTGGTATTATAATTTTTAGGATAGCTATTAAGTTGATTTTCCATCGACATCATCTGCTTCTCGATATGTTTAGGTGTACTGTGATATACATCCAAAAATAATTCTTTCCATTTTGGCTTTTTAATTTTCTCCGCTGTCGAGATAGCGTTGACAACTGCTTTCCTTTGACTCTCCACTAAGCCATCCTCTTTCTCTTGACTCCACAGATTATGCCGCTCCAAGTATTTTCGCAACCGCAAAAGGGGCGACACGCCCTTATACGAATTTATTTCCTGCGTCGACCTGTAAGCAGTGCTATCATCAGACGTACTGTGATGTCCAATTCTGTAGGTCATCGCTTCGATGAGTACTGGTCTCTTCTCCTTTGTAACGAAATCCCGGGCGTACTCGGTTGCTTTGTACATAGCGAGTGCATCGTTGCCGTCCACCCTGATGGTATTAATTCCGTAGCCAAGACCCTTGGCAGCAATGCCGTCACCTCCGTACTGTTGGTGATGCGGCGTGGAAATAGCGTACCCATTGTTTCGGCATATGAACAACACTGGACAGGACAGTGTCGAGGCGAAGTTCAAGGCTGCGTGTGCATCCCCTTCGCTCGCGGCTCCTTCGCCAAAGTAGCAAGTCACGCATTTGTCTTGCTTCAAGTATTTGAACCCGTAAGCAGCTCCAACGGCTTGAGGCAGCTGAGTGGTCAACGGAGACGAAATGGTTACGAAGTGACAAGATTTCGATCCATAATGCACGGGCATTTGCCTACCCTTGTTTTTGTCCTCGTTATTGCCGTAGCATTGATTGACGAAATCGGGAACGGTAAAGCCTCGCCAGAGCAAAATTCCACTTTCCCTGTACTGAGCGAATATCAGATCGTCTTGCAGTAGCGCCGCTGCGGAGGCAATTTGAACGGCTTCTTCGCCGAAATTCGTCATGTAGAACGATATTCGTCCTTGACGTTGCGACTCGTACAAAATTTTGTCCATTACGTTCAAGGTTAACATTGTGGAGTACATCTTCACCAGCGTGCTTCCACCAATCTTTAACTCGTCTATGTTTGGCGCTTCCGATTCATCCGCGCTGGATAGAATTCTGTAGGTGGGAATCGCATTGGAAAACTGTTCATTTACAAAGTCTAGTTTCGAGGTATAAACTTTATGTGATTCTGCATTGACTGAATATCTACGCGTGAAAAGTTTATTATTCAGCGCGAGCCTCACTGCAGATTTTAAAAACATGTTGAATTGATTCTGAGCGCTTTTTCTTTGATGACGTTATTTTAGCCTCGCTATTTAATTTCTCACATTTATCACAGCCAACAGTTAACAAATATTGAATTCTCTTCTTGCAGAGAAAAAGATGATTTTTTTATTTTCAGAATCGTTGAATAGAAGTCGTAGGAGGAGATTTCCAGTTACTTGAACTTGTGCTTCTGGCTTTCTCTTGGTTCCTTTCCTTTATTTAAAACCAGGTTGGTCCTTACGAATTAAGAGATTTCCTGTAAAAAAAATTAATTTTTTAATTCATTATTACAAAGAGCAACAAATTTTAATGATTAAATTAATGAAAATTGGAAAAATGTACGTGCGCAAGCCAATGGTCAATTGTTAAGTGATATAACTTTATTATTAATTTGCTATTCATTATTTTTAAGTAATTATTAATTGTTCAATTTTTATTAGTACACATTTATTTATGAACTATTAATTATTTATTACATATAATTCATGTAACTTTAGTTATTTTGTTCATTGTTTACGGTTCATTTGATATTTGCAATTCATATTTATGGATTTATTTATGAATAATTTACTTTCGATTTTTTATGTTTTATTATGCTTGCTTCTATTACTTGTTTATTTCATTGATACTTATTAGTCAAATTTAATGAATCCGTAGAGATTCGGTCACTGACACCGAATACATAACAAAAGCGCAAGTATTATGTATACCCCACACACAAGTCATTCACTCTTCACACACGTACGTAGCCAGTATTCAGGCGCTGTCGATTGCATGATGAGATGACTTGTAATTGCTCAACTGGCTTTGGCTTCTTTATAAATTCTTACATCCTATCTCATATATCCATATTGGGGCGAAAATCACCCTAAAGGATCCAGAACCTCCAACCGCACTGCTTTAGGCTAGTCGAATTGGCGCGGCCAAGACAATCCCTCATCAATCCTCATAATCACGGAATAAAGAAGGTTCGATCCAACTTCACAATAATCGCGTGACGTTACGCGCGTCAGTCGAAGAAGAGATAACAGATACCACACGTTTAAGATGTTTTCTCAGTCGTTATGTACATGTGTTCATGTGCTCGATAAGAGGAAACTTGAGAATTCAGTAGCTCGCGATCGCTGTAGGTTGTAACAATATCACTTTCAATTTTTTACTTGTGATTTTGATAATTATTTTATTTATTTAACACTTTAATGCAATTTTACTGTTACTAATTTTCATTTATTTGTTTATCGGTCATTGAACATTGATTAACGCAGTTTGAAGCACTTTCACCTTTTTTGCTGTTATATACTTTATTTATTTAACACTTCACTTTTACGTTTAACAAATCATATGCAGAAAAATTTTATGGAAAGTAATGCTTCCGCAGCTTTTATCATAAAATTTTCAAGACCGGATAGTTTGTTTTCAATAAAAGTTAACTCGTTTCAATGAAAAACATTTAAAGAACATTTTCGCGGGAAATTTAGTTCGATTGGGTACCTATTGATTTGAAAAATAGATAAATATACCAACGAAATGCATCGTTCGAAAACAAGTCACCTCCACTGCGCAGCATACGACTAAGGCGCAACTGCTCGCCAGAGCGCGTACTGTTTCAAATTCATTGAATACGGCATTGCCAAACTTACCACGCGCACTCAGAAATACGCTAGTCAAGTAAACTCTACCTAACATTTACTTATTCGGTTCCAGCTGAAACTTCTTAACTTTCTGTATTTTCAATCTGCGTTAATTGTTTATAGTTTTTCATTTACGCGATTTTTATAAAGGTTTATACCACTTTTATAAAGGAAAATTTATTTAATTATCAATTTCTTGACACTTAGACTTTTACAATTAACTATTTATTTAACACATTTCACTAACTATTCCCTGTTTCCTTATTACTTCACACTTAACTTTTAATTCACATTTGAAAGAGTAAAGGAATAAAAATTAATTGTTTAAATTTAAAAGCAACTTACATAGTTTACTATAAAATGTGGCTTTCCCCGCATAGATCGCAGGGTAAACGAAGTAACTGAGATAGTAAAGGAGGGAAATACTGCAACGTGGCTTTTTTCACTAGCCTAATAACCGATCGGTAAATGATTTATTCTAGTCCGTTGTCAACCGACTCCAAGGTTCCCCTGCTGATGGATAGTCCCCTGCAGTGATACTTGAAGCAGGTAGTAAAGATACTGTGCGGAAATTGCCTTATACCTACTGAGTTTCCACTGTGTTTGTCGTCGACGCGCGCAGATTTCTCAGGGACTGCCAATCAGCTGTGTGCCCCCTAAAGGTCAAGGCCACGGCTGATAATTAGGCCGTTCGGTGAACTCCGGTTGAGGGCGAGTCATTAAACTAAGGGTAGAGTTTGAAATATAAAGTACAGAAATCGGTACCCTACTATGGTCAGTTGTCCTAAAGCAATGAACCGCAAGCATTGGACACCCGACCTGGTGTGGACACAGCGGTCCCTTTAAAACTGAAGACCAAATATAGCCGATACCTGGATTTTACCTGCGGGCTTGGGAAAAACACTGTCCTTGCGATGCGGCCCTATTTCAGGCGACAACTTTCTTGGGATATTATAAAATTATTTTCCAAGCGAACACTTTTTGTACATATCTGGTTACGTTTCTTAATTTCTGTAAAAATTTTTCTTTCGTGCATTTAATTTTCGCGCGAATTATAGACTACACGTCGTGAGTATGTTACATGACGTAAAGTGCTACTGGAACGTTTACGTATGCATACGTATCTGCGCGTAAAATACGTTTCAAGCGCGGGGCGCTTGAATTTTCTTTACAAATTTATTACGCGTTACGATCGCTTTTTACATTTTTACAAAAAACACCATTGTTTATAGATACAGACACAAAATAAAAGGTAATCGCGGCGCGACACGACAATGCACCATGTGGAATCAGCGATATGAAGGATTTTGAAATAACATGAAACACAATTAAAATCAAATGTACAATATATTCTAAGATGAAGATAATGAATTACAAGATTGAAACATTTCTATGAGGCTTGCTGACCTGCCAAAATAACGAAAAGCTTTTGTAAGAGCTTTTGTACATTACAGAGGTTCAACTTTTATTAAAAAATTCATCACAGTAAAGTTTCCATATATACATTATTATAATATTCATATATTACAAAGTTTTCATATATTACAATGTTTTAATTTATTATCACGAGTATAATGACAAACTTTTGTGGATTGAGTTACATCGTCGTCGTGTTTAACTGCAGCTGCAACTGTTAAGGTGTTTAACAATTTGTTATTTAATTTTACAATTAATTTGCAGTGCTCTAGACGAGCAATGAACTATTCGCTGAAAATTTACACATAAATTACCGATAAATAATTATACTCATAGCCACCTCTACCTCACTAACTATACGATATGATGACTATCGAAATATAGCTGTGCAAGTCGCGTATAAAATATGGATTAAAAGGGTCGTTTTCATTAAATTGATCAAAGAAGAAATTTTTCATTGTATCCATCGCTAAATAATGCTTAGAATGCGTGAAAAATCCGGTAAACGGTACGTCCGGAAAAATGCGTTTCACGCTGCGAATCACTCCCCGGCTGTCGCCGCACGGGTGGTTCGCGTGCGTGCAGTTCGGCTCCGCGCACTTGGGCAAGGTGACGAGTCCGGTGCAGAATCGTCCGGGCTGCACCCTCTCCTTGAGCCTCCGCAATTTTCTCTCGATCTCGTCCTGGACCGCGAAGTAGTGCACAAACGAGCTCCAAGACTCGACGCCGGATCCGCTGATCCGCACCGCCAGTGCGGACTGCCGGTCGCCGTCGTCCTCGCTCCGGCCGCGCCCGCCGCCGGCCACCAGCTGCCTCCCGAGCAGACTGGCCAGCGTCATCTCCTGCCCGTTCAGCCAGGCCCAATAGCCGAGCTCGGCGACGACCGAGCGATCCTTCGTGGAGCACGTGCCCAGCACCAGGAGCGTGGACTTGGCGCACGCGTCGGGCTCGCTCAGGCCGAGCTCCCGGACGAGGCGACCGAGCACCGCGTCCCGCTCGGCAATCAGTTGGAAGCGAGGCGGCTCCCGGAACCAAGCCACGTGGACGCGGATCCGGCGTCCCGCGCTCGGGAAAAGAAGGCCCAGCACGTTGGGTTTGTCTGGATGCCTGGTGTCCTGGGAGTCTGGGTCCTCCGTGGTGAAATCGTGTATCTCTTCTATCTTCATCACGGCTGTGTAAGTCAATTCGGTTTTGAAATCTTGGAGCAGTTCTTTATCGGGGACGTTGGGCAGCGGACAATTGCGTCGTAGTGAGTTTTCTAATTTCCCGTCGTAAAACAGCAGGGACGCGGTGGGATCCTCGTCCAGCGCGCTGGGTAGACTGTCGATCTCGGGAGGTAAGCGCAACTGCCGGAAACAGTATCTTCTCCTTTTTTCGTCCTCTACTTTACTTTTCCACCATGTGGATACTTTAGCCATATTATACAAGTCTGTTGCACTTGCATACGTGCAGATTATGTGGAGCACTTCGTGAAATGCTTGCCGCATAACGATCTGGTAAGCTTCGCTATCCATTTTACTGTTTCAGTGTGTTTCGTGAAATCGTTAATTTTGAAAAAAAAATTAACACGCGTATTTACAAGACTTTGTATTAAAATCGTTTACGGAATTTTTAACAGAGTTTTTTTAACACTTTTCACTTATTTATATAAAGTAAAGATATGAGAGTTCCAGTGGATGTCCTCGAAAACCATTTGGATGTTCGCTAAAGTATCCTTTTTATTCTTTGAACTTTTACCGCCGTTTACTAATACAAACGTATCTCCACGTAAAATACGTCTCCAGCGCGGGCCGCTTAAATTCTCGCCGCGAATTTCTTAGTTATTTATGAAATAAACTAATGTGCAAAATCGAACAATTAGAAGATGATGCTTGTCCAGCACGACCGGTTGCAGACTTAAAATTACTCCGTGGTTCTCTTAAGAGACGATCCGTCTCGTAGGAAGCCAAAACTCGAAAGGGTCCCATCTCCGACTCTAGCGGAGGCTCGTAGGGTTGCTGCTTGAGGGAGGGGGGCCCAGCGGGGGTCGCAGCGGGGGCGGCAGCAGATCTCAGCGCCTCTGCCTCGTGGTGGTTGAACTGCTGACCGGCTTCCAAATTACCGATTCTTGTACGATAATATTGTACCCTAAACAAAGTTTCAAATTCTCCATTTCTACGATCAAAATACGACTACATTATTTCAATAAAGTACAATTAGATTATATATTTTTTATTACATTTTTTAAAAATATACTAAGAACGAAAAGTATTTTAATTTAAAATAAAAGTCAACTGTGATTATTTAAATAAACTGATGAAAATTGAAAATATTTATTTGAATACTGATGATCTTTTGTGTTATAAATTATTTACATAGTTTATTTCTTGTTTTAATAAAATTAATCAGTTTTAACAAAATTTTATTAGTAATTTATTATTAAATTGACAAAACTTTAGTGTATTAAAATTTTAAATTTATACTGTTAAATCTTTACAGGACCGACTTTTGCCTTTTTCGTTTTCAATTCTACAACTTTTTTTTATTAACATTACTGGTTTAAATGACCACTACAACGGTTTTCGCCCCTACAAAGATATTAATTTAGTAAAATTGGCCAAAAGTGTGTTCCATTTTCGTTTGCGATAAATCTAACGCCATCCCTGCAAAACTGACATCTTTATGAATAAATATATTAAAAAATTACTTAAGGGGACTAAAATAACTTAAGGGAAATAAAAGTGTACTCGTGCAGTATATAACTCCTTGTACCTTACCGTTATTTATTGCTTTTGTTTCAAATCCGAAGGTACAAAATAAATAATTTTATAAAAAATATAAATCTCCGCAAAGAGGAGACGTGCGAACACACACCATCATACGCCGAATTGATCGCGACCAAATGAAGTAACGTGTACGAGTGCGCGCACGTGCGCAGACTTTTATCAACTTGAGACTTACAAAGTACAATAGCGTGAATTGAACGGAAGTGTAAACTACTTTTCTTGCACGTTACGCAAAAAAGAAACTCTAACATTATTTCATCCTAAACAAAATAATAGTAGTATAGACAATAATGACAATTAATATAGACAATAGCTACAGCAATAATTAATTACTAACGCGTCTCTCGTCGTCCAGTCTCACTGAGACAGACCGAGCCTACAGCTACGCAATGTATGTACAATAAAAACAAAAAAATTCGCCTCGTTCATTGGCACACGCGATCCAATCCAAACAGAAACGTAAAGAACGTGGAAACAATGTACAACTGAGTTCGAAGACGTTTTACCGCGGGGACGGGTCCCGCTACCCTCTCTCATCCTTCTATCACTCACGGCGAATTGCACCCGTGCGTCGAGCATCTCGAGCATCGAGGTGTCGTATTTAACATTTAATAGACGCTTCACAGTACGTTCAGAATACTGTCGATTGCAATAAATTGCTTCTCTTTCTTATTTACGCTTAATCGTACGCTTCTTTTTTAGGAGCGATAAGGAAACTAAAGTTACGCGATCCCGGTGTTAAGTATGTTACTTATTTATATAGAGTAATGTGCGAGTATACCTGAACTACGTTAAGAAATCGCGAGGATAGTTGTGACGCGCGCGACGGGATGTCATCCTACTCTACTGTATTTATAGAAACGATCCGGCAGTCGTATAATGGTTTAATCTGCAATTGTGCGTGTGAACACTCTAAATCGACTTAAGTGAAATTACGCTCTTATTCTAAAGTTGGTTTGCTGAAAGAATCAAATTCAACCTTACAGTAACCGGAGTCAAATTATTTCACTCCTATACAGTTAAATTTGACTCTTTCAGCGTACTAATTATAAGAATAAGAGTGAAATTTTTAACTCTAGCCGATTTAGCGCGCATAATAAAAAAAGATTGACTACAATGGCAGTCTCAAATTGGCACCAGTAATTTCCAAATCGTCGAGTTCATACACTTTTAGTTTCTCTTCTAGGTTCATTTATACATTCAGATTTCAGTCGTGCTAGTCTTTTTATACGACTTACATATCGGTCGATTAAAAAGTGAAAAAAATAAGTATACATTATAAAATTTCGCGCGTCAGCACAAAGTACAGTGAGCGGAAAGAAAAAAATGCAAAGCAGCGTTTGGTATACGCACCAAATCGCGAGTAAACTACACATCTCGCGTTTTAGTCTCTCTCCCTCACACGCACGCACACACCCACGCACACAAACACACACATATACACTCTGTTTCATGTGTTGTCTCTTTCGCTCTCTGTCTACCTTGCATTATCTTTTACATCCAGACATGGTTATACCACAAGGTCTGAATAAAACGATCTCTCCTTTCCCTCTTTCTCCTCTATGTCCCTCTCACTTCCTCTTTCTTTCTCTCACGCTCGCTCTTCCTCTTGCATCCTCCGCTCGCTTATCACAAAATTCTAATTCGCTAGTTGAACAGACGCTGGCTCAGCGTCCGCCGTACAGAAAATCCATCGAGAAATCCGGAGAGAAACGAAAAAGAAAAAAAAGCGGCTCGATCGCGCTTCTAAATCGGAATGTGCGTTAGGGTGACGTCGCGCTCGGGTGGCGGCTTGGGCCGCCCCTAGACGTAGCGGCGGTTCTTTGGCGTTCGGGCGCAGCGTCGCCGGCCGAAGATCGCGATGATGCAGATGGTCAGGGTGGCCACGAGGACCGCCGCCACCGCCCACACGGCCTTGCTCGTGTTCATCTTTGGCTTGTCCCTGAGCTCGTCGTCCTCCTCGTCGTAAGCCGCCTCCTCGACGTAGCTGTTGCGGCTGGCCGGTGACTTGGCCGTCGTGGGCGGGCTCAGCTGCGGGTCCTTCGACAGGCTGGACGGCTTCGCACGGGGACGCGAGGAGGCCGTCGTCGTGGTGGTGGTGGTGGTGGTGGTCGTCGTCGTGGTGGTCGGGGTGTTGGCGATCTTGCGGTAGACTTTTTCCAGGCGCTCGAGCTCGATCTCCTTCGCGTTCGCGTCGTACACGGTCTCGGGTTCCTCGTAGCTCTCGAAGTATTCCTCGAGCTCTCTGAAGTAGTCGCGCATGGAGTCCGTCGAGAGCGACGAGACGTCCATGTACTTGCCCAGCATGTCCTTCCAGTAATCCGAGTTGTTTTGCACCAGTTTTCTGTAAATCGATAAAGAGCATGTGATTATAGTTTTTGCATTTTTTAAAATAACTACATAAAATATTTTATAAAGTATTACATAAAATGTCACATAATGTATCACATAAATGATCACATAAAGTACCACATAAATTACAACATAAAGTACCACACAAAGTACCGATATGGTACTTTATGTGGTATTTTATGTTGTAATTTATGTGGTACCGCGAAATTATTACATAGGTCCTACATGATTTTATGTGGTAGTACCACATAACATTCTGTAGGACCGCATGTGGGACCTTTCTGTAATGGAAAGTTGAAATAGTCACGATTTTATAAAAATAAACTCACATAAGACCACTATTAAAGGAACTTTTCTCGAAAGGCTCAAGCCTTACGTCAGTTGTCTTCATGACGTAGTTGTACATTTGGAAGGCAAGGACGATTCCCAATACTTTCCTGTTTAAAAAATAAAATCATTATTTAATATCATTTATATATTGCACATTACGTTATCAAACTTTTCATCGAATCATTTTAAACTTACGATAGGTAAGGTTTGTTACTAGCAATATAGTCGTCATTCAGGAACGTCGGTGGCTCATTAGTCTTGGTACTGATAAACTCTTCCTGCAGTCTGTACATTCAAGAACATCGAAAATTAATTAATTTTGCTCTCGATATTTTTTATAACGCAACAGTAAACAATTGTTACTCACCTCGATTTCCACCAATCAGAAGTCAGCTGCTTGGCGTCGGTCTCGTTCTTGCCGAGTGCCTGAAGCCTCCAATTGTCCGCGTTCGTATAGTAAGCCAGCCGCGGGAGTACGTCCAAAGCTGTGATAGTAAGGGACGTTATCGTGGCTTCCTCATTTCCCACGGATTTGTCCATTAAACCCACGTGCTTCAACCAAGCGGGACTTGCTGCCAGAATCGAGAAAAATTCCGCGACAGCTTCTTCCAGCACTGAAATTAAGACACGAGAATCAAAATCGAGGTCACTGTGATAACACCGGATGCTGCTTTGTGTAGTAAATCATAAAGTGACTAATTGCGCGTAGACGAAGGTCAAAGATAAGTTACCTGAGTAACGATTGGCGTCGTTTAGAATCGGAACTTTCGAGGACATTTGGTGCGCTAATATTTTGGCGACGTTCTTGTGAGCTGCCAGGTAGTTAGACAGTGACGGCTCGTTACAGGTAGACACTCTGCATAAAAATAAAGGCAATGACATAATTGCCCGAGTGACTAAAATGCACGCCAGAAAAAGCAGCGCCTTTTTTCCTCCCATCACTCAAACCGCTCGCTCTCTGTCCATTCAAGCCTTTTCTTACACTCGTCTCCACTCGTCAATCGCGCTTGCATAAGCCGGTAATATTTTAACGTCGATTCATCGAAGCTCACCTTATTTTTCCTAATCTACAAAAGTTGACCAGAGTCGGCGGACATTCGGCCCTGAAATCGCTCTCAGTCCAGAATTCCTGCTCGGGCGTCTGGCCCAGGAACTTTTTGCCCAGCGAGGAGGCCGACTTGTACAGGTATCTGCCCATCAGTTTCTGCGAGCGAAAAGACAAAAATATATTTTACATACGGGGCGCCGCGTGTCAACGGACTGCGCAAATCGCGCGCGAGCAAATTACGTAAATTCATAAATTAACATTTTTCGCCGCTCCTTATCTCGGGAACCTGACCGAGCGTAATATCCCCCGATAACGCAATTTCAACGCGCGGTGCGCGCTCAAATTCGTCACCCGGCGAATCTAATTTACATGCGTTTAACGTATCAGCGCCGATGCTGTGCGTGAAAGCGTACATAGACTTACCCTCTCCCAGAGCTTTTTTCTTAATTCAAATATGAGATCGGGATTGGGCGCGACGTCCAGCGCCAGGTGCGTCCAGTCGTTGCCCGTCAATGATCCTGCAACCAATCCAATTAGTCAATTATTATTCGTCCTGTTTTTTCCGTTTACTTACTTATTCTCCTCTTTTAAAAATTTCAGAAAAATATTATTTTCTTTCAAAACGTATTATATACTAAATGATCGATAGATTAGATTGTATTTTAATTTTCGAGATTAGGATTCCAATCAGAACGGCATTTATTAATTATATAAATTATTTGATATATAAATTTAAAGTAATTCTATTTAAATAAGAAAAAATTAAATTAAAACTTGAATTTTGGCGCCAATCAACCGGATGTTTAACCATTGTTCAATCAAATCTCTTCATTAGACCCTTCACAGAATCCTGTCATAATTTTTTTAAGAGATGATTTCTGTATCGAATCTCTACTCTTAAAATGTGGAAGAGTGAAAAAGCACTCGATTCGAGTGAAAATTGAACCCCTCAAATTTAGAAAGGCTCAGATTTTTCGCTCTTCATTATAAGAGAATTTGGTGAACATTTTTTGTTCTTACCGAGCAAATGCGCAGGAATACTGCCATTCGTCATTTCCATGTTGTACTTGCTGGCGAGGCGTTTGCTCGCGAATTCAACGAGCTTCATGCGCAGATCCTTCAGACTGACTTGCTGGTACACGTACGATTCGTAAGCATCCGGCTCGCCCGTCAACATCTCCCAGTAGCTCGCCACGTTTTCTTTTCCTGTTTATCAAAATCGTTTTCGGAATTAGAGAAAGTACACATACTTAATTTTGCGTGCACCAAGTTCAAGCGAATTTATTCTCCACTTCCGAGTAACAAAATCATTTCCAAGATTTGAAGTGTACGTATTTGAAGTGTGTAAGTCAAGAAAGTTCGCCAGCTCTAAATACACATTTCGACGAGTAGCGAAGTGAATGATCTTTCTGAAATTAGCTGTCTGTACGTACATCGAACGTAAATAAAGAAACAGTTAATTGTTTACTCAAATGAAGTGGTTACTCGAATTCAAGTGAATCTAAAAGGGGAGTTTCACGGAACATTAAATCCCGAGAGATAAACAGGCTTAGCTAACTAACCATTAGCCACGGCGGCTTTCTGGGCGATCTGCAGTACGTCCGCGAACTCGTCCGCCTGCACAGCGAGGCGCTGGTGCCAAGTGTCCCAGGCCTTGAGCTTCTCCTCCTCCTTACCATGATGCGCCAGCAGGAATTCCACGTCTGAAATCAACGAACAACCCCATTCTAACATTACACCGTAAAATAAAATATGATAATAGTATTGATATGCAGGCACTGAAAATGAAAAAAAAAGCTGTTTGTCATAGAGACACTATATTGCGATATCTTTGTGTTTTCGGGTAGTTGAACACGGATCCAAATCCTCTCAAGTTCATGGCCATTTCAAGGTCAAATTTGGTTTTCCGGGTACCCAGCTCTAGGGGAAATTAATTTCCGGGAGAGGGGATATATGGAGGCTCGGATTATTCTGACTCGACATTCATGTTCAACGACCCCAAAAATGAACGAGCACACTGGTCTCATCCTGAGGATTTGACCTTTTTCTATACCTGTAGAATACCAACAACCTTTGACCTTTACGTTCGTTGCCAGTCAAAAAATTAAATAGTCCACCTGAATGTACAATCTTTTACTTTTTCGGAATCTAGATTTATAAATTGACATACTTTGCGGTTCAAAGGGTACCAAATTTGCCTTTAACGACTCCAAAAACAGAAAGTTATCGAAATAGCTTATGCTTTTTTTATGCACTTGCGATATATAACAAAGCAGCGATACATACCCTCGCGCGTCAAGTCCTTGCCGCCGTGCGGATACTTAGCGGTGGCTCGCAGCACTCGATTTTCGCCGACGAAGGAGACCAGCTGTGCAAACACGCGCGAACAAGGCAGTCGATTAGAAAGAAATTCATCGGTGATACACCGGCTACGGGGCTCATGCTTACGCATCGCGAACTGTTTGCTTACCTTGGCGTAGTCGGTGTCATTCAGGGAGGCGTCGCCCGGCTCCTGGATCACCGACAGCTTATAGCTGAGCTCGCTCGACTCCTTCGACGTGCCGCTGAACTCGGCTATCATGTGCTCGCGCTCCAGCTTCTTGAACTGCGCGAAGGACAGCGTCGCGTTCACCTGCGGATCGAGGGATTCGTCGTTCGTTACTTTATTGCGCGTAGATGACTTTTTTTTTCTTTCGTGGATTTCCGAGAGATGTGACTGTGTTTAATTACGAGCGTCGCGCGCAATCGGCGGTTCGATCAAATATTCATAAGTATTGATAGATGCGTACAGTGGTGCAATTCAAAAACGTTTTTGTGTGAGAAAAACAGTGTTTTTTCGCTGCTCGAGCAAGGAAAATCGAACAATGTAATTGCTTCACTTTATTCAAAAGTATAAGCGATTGCAATTATCGAGAAAAACAAATGAACCAGGCACGTTATTAGATATTTTTTTAACGCGCATGTAGATGCGCGTTAATAATATACTATAGCGAAAAACAATGAGTGTAACGTGTAATTTCAGTGAGCTTTATCAATGAAAAAATTTGAATAAAATTTTGCAAAACCGACTTAAAAAAAATATAATTCAAGAAAGAATAATAAAACATTGCTTTAGTAATCTATTTACTGCGATTATGAATCTTATTATCAATTAATGATAAAAACTTTCTCGCAGAGAGGAAGTAAATAGCTCATCTACGCTCGTTAGATATATCTTGATTGAACAGGTATTTATATTTAATCATATAAACAATTTGATGGAACAGAAGATAAGAGATAAATAAAAAAAAATAAAAATTAATTTTCTGGATTAAATTTTATGACTTTGTTGAGACAAATAGAAAAATCTTTTCTAGTAATGAGCAACCTACGTGATCATATAGGAGATAGATCGATATTTCTGTTTCGTCAAAAGAAACTATACGCGATAACAGTGCAGTTAAAATATCCAAAAAATCATTTGGTAGTGGGCGAAAACCAGCCGATTTCCATCAGGCAAATCTACACTGAGAAAAATAGAATATAAAAATTACTATTTTTCTATTAAAAGGGCGACCTACTCGACCTAGTAGCTATTTTTACTAAAATAAAAGTAATTT